>OMKK01036958.1:0-18928 GCA_900302305.1 Polymixia japonica | reverse complement strand
TCCCATGTAGAGGAAGACTCCATACAACACAGGCATGGGGATAAACTGGAGAGCACGATGAGAAAAATGAAAACTTAGAAAATATCCTGTATGGCTCTGTTGATTTAAAGTGGCAATGTCGAAGATCTCTGAAGATTTTCATTTAAACAAATGTTTGTTAAGTCACTATCTATCGCTGAATGAGGTACCACAATGGTGATTGAGCCGATGGCCCCCTGATGAAAGCCCTTGCATTTGCAGTATTATGAGTATTAAGAACCAGGTGTCTGTGGCGACTTCCCCACCATGCATTCAAATTAGCGTCAGTGACGCGTTTTCCCTTTGAAGTGACGTCCAATTACACACCTGCAATTACCGCTTTTCACCACAGGTGCCGCCAAAGAGAACGAAACCGAGATCTTCGAGATTGACACTTTAACATGTCCTCTTAACAACAATATTGTTTGACTCTTATCACATTATACATATTCTTAGCCAAAACATGTCGACTTTAGTTAGCAGCACAAGATAATGATGGGATTTTAGCTCAATGTTTACAAATAGCTAATTTCTTGGACCTACTATAACTTTTACCCCTTTAAGAAACTACATACAACACAATCATTCTAACCACATCTATAATTATTAGTAAATGTGTCTCATGTCTGACTTTTGTCTGCCCCTGTTTTAACCCCTTACCTTAAGAATAGGAGACATGAAGACAGACAGTCCTGTCAGAATGAACACACACACACCAGTGACCCTCTGCTCTCTGGAATACAAGCAGAGGAAGAAAACATGCATGTGTTTGTTGTTGGAGTCTGTTAGTTCAGCTTACAGCTGCAAGATCAGGACCCTCTTAGGGATGGCACCAAGAAGCTATGAAATACAAAACTTACTTTATAATAACCAATTATAACTATATAACATCAAAAACTAAACTTCAATGCCTCATACATGCATGAAGACAAAGTAACTTTTTTGTAATGAAAAATATATAAATGCAAATATACAAAACGTCATATCTCTATTCACATTTAATCTAATCTGATCCAAAACCCTTATTTATACATTATTTTTTACATGCCCATTAAGTGGACAGACACATTGTTATTTTCCTCAATATTTCTCTACATCTAAGATTAATATAAATAATGTATTTTAAACTTGTGTAATTAAATGCAACCCCGTTTCATGCCCTCCTAAAATCAGCCCCTGCATCTTAAAACAAACATGGACACATGAGAGACTTAAATCAAACCAAGGCAAGGACATCAACCATAAGAAATCAACACAAAAGTCATCTATAAATTAAAGCTGCATTGTGCGATATGTTTAATGTTAAAATGACATAAAAAGAGTGTGTGCTATGTGAAGGTTCAGTGAGATATGATCTTCACAACAAATGTCTGCCACATCAGGTCGGCCAGTGTGTTGATATTCCCTCTTTTCTAAACCGTGTTGACAATCCCTGTCATGTGTCTGAACTCCTCCCAAGAACCTGTTCACCTGTAGTGTGTGAGGGTTTTTGATGGACAGGGGAGAGGACCAATGGAGAGGTGCCGCAGGGGAGGAGAAAAGTCCAGCTTGTTTTGAACTGTAACAGCTTGTTGTTGTAATTCCGCTATCAGTAGAGGCAGTATATCACACACTGCAGCTTTAAATTTAAAGACAGCTGGGACCAAGGTCAGTTTATCACTAATCAACTGGATAAACTATTTTTGTTGTGCCTACCTCACACCCAGGAACTTGGGCTGCTCTCCAGGGGCTGACGTCTCGGTCTCCATCTTCAGGCTGTCAATGTGGGCTATAGAGATGACGGTGGCGGCCACGTACCAGGGAAGGCCCATGAAGGAGCACACCACCATCAGAACGGCCACCCAGAACAGGTCCAGGTGATAGCCGGCCCCTTTCTGGTGCAGCCACAGAGGAACGACCATGAGCTCTCATGAGCGTGTTCACGCACGGACATGATGCACAGAATGACTACATACAATACATTTCAAACAACTTTTACATGGATTGATAATTGAATATATTCCCTACGATGATGTTTAAGTTCAGAGAGCTACACAGAAATCCCTTAGGTTTATCAATATCAATTTCTGAGCACACTCTCTCAATTAAAGCAGTTATTCCGGGACTGCGAACGATATTTGCGAAAGCTTGCGCTGCTGGAAAATCTCCGAAGTATGAAATCACTGCGTTATTAAAACGGCGGAACCGGCAGACCGTCAGGCATTCAGCAGACTGCACCACGCAACCTTGTTTGTGTGTTTACTGTAAGTCTGCTTCGAATGACCTTCGGCCCTTCTGAATGTCAAAACATTTTACACAAAAGCGTGGATACATTCTAACGTTGTTGGACATAAGTGAAAACATCAGTGAAAAAGAGAGAGAGAGAGAGAGAGAGAGAGAGAGAGAGAAGCAGACAAACAGCGAGGGAAGGACGCAGGCAGGCAGAACCTTGTGCACGCATGACTCTTTCATCTTAATGGTAACTACGTTTATCTTTGCTATTTTCAAGACTTTCACCAAGAACAAAACCTTATATAACACTGTAAATATTGAATAAACACGGATAAAAGCCATCGCGTGCAAAATCAGGCGTTTTTGGCCAGAGTAATCACAAAATCACTGCGGAATCCTCCAGAGACAAGTTCAGTGATCAGCTAATTGATGTAATGTCATTCTTGCCATCTGTGCCACCAGCAGTCGCAAGAGATTAACCACCATCTCGCTCCGCTACACCCAGCCCAGCCCTGACACGTCCACCCCAGTAGTCCGGGGGCTATTAGCGCTGACATTTAGCACGTTGAAAGACCGGCATTTAACAGCCTTACCGGCCTTGAATGCCGCCTGGCTTCCCAATGCAGACTTTCAGATGCGTTGCCAACCCCTCGACGGCACCTTTACGCACCTTCAGCTTGTGTTCCTTCCTGTTGACGATCACAGCAGTAATCTGCTGGTCCATGAAGAGCAGTATGGTGACCAGCAAGGCAGGCAGAGCAGATGCCAGGTATACCCACCAGGGGTTACCTCCAAACGGGGGCACAAACCAGCCCCGGTTAGGACTTGTTGGCTAAGGGGTGAGGAAGAGAGACGATCCAGCTAGTGAGTTACTGTAATAGGAAGCAGCTAGCTTTTATTGTATAAATCTCTCTCTCTCTCACACACACATACACACACACACACACTTATTCTTTATGAGAATATTTCTACAACAGATAAATATACACCTATCTCACCTTGAATTCAGTTGGCACGATGAGTTTAGGGGTGTCCACCCCTACTAGCATATCAACACCGCAGAAGATAAGAATGGTCAGGATGATGGCAAAGTCACTGATGAGTTTCCTCACCTAGCCAATGACAAGAGAACACAACGACTTCATTTATTCCCCTCCGTAACACGCTGTGTGACAATAAAACACAATGTAAATATTTGTAAATAAATATCTGTCGGCAGCCGAATATGAAAATTACACTCGATCTGTTCGGTTCGGATCGTCCGAGCAGAGATCAAAAGGCTAAACTGCTGGAGCTCGGCTCTTAACAGGCACCAATAAACGTGACCATATTACACCTCTCCTAGCTTAACTGGCTACCAGCGACCTTCAGAATCGACTATAAAAGCCTACTAGTCACATTGAAGGCCGGGTTTGGCCGCCAGCGCACATCTCAGAACCACTCTCCCCTTATGAGCCAAAGTGATCCTCAGACGAAGCACTGCTGACCATTCCAAAGTCTAGATTAAAACCAAAGGAGACAGAGCATTTGATATTAGAGCCCCTGGACTCTGAATGTCCTGTCTGAAGAGATCAGGCTCGCTGAGTCCCTGCCTCTGTTCAAGTTCGCTGAGTCCCTCCTTAAAACTAATTTTTACAGAGCTGCCGTTAATACCTAAATGTTGAAACGATTTAACCTCTATTTACCTTCTGTAATTGTAACTCTGTCGTGTCTATCTTTGTAATTTTCTGTTGTTTCTGATGCTATGCTTTGTGAAGCACCACCGTGCACTGAGAGGTCCTACATAAATAAATGTTATTATTATCATTATTATTATTATCATTATAAGCTGACCATGGTGAGGACTTACAGTGGTAGGAAAGAAGGGGCTGGTCTTGAACTTCTTCAGACACATGGAGCAGGTGTAGGTACCAAAGAACAGGATGAAGGACATGAGGGTGATGTCAGGGACGGATTTGCAAGCCTTGCCCACGAGCTCTCCTCCGTACTTCAAACATTCCTTCTTTGAAAGGGAAGACCACGTGGCATTCATTGGCTACGCAGGAGAAACAAACAACACGCATGTTAACAAGGTGTAGGCGTTCGGTTTTTTAACAGATAATATTTCAACTGAATCAAAACCTTGTGTTTGAATGGTGATTTTCCATGGTGGTTTTTCGTAAGGTATTTATATTGGGATGAATAAAAACAGAAACAAAACACCACAGTACAGAAAACAAACATATGACATCATCAATAAATCACCAATAAGAAAGTGGTTACATCCAAGGAAAACAATACCTGAAAGAAAGCAGTCATATTCATAGATAAATGAAAACAAACATTCTTCCCAGGGAGTGTGAGCACTTACCAGATCAGTATTGTTCCAGTACCAGACTGAGGTGCCTTCCAGAGGATCACCAATGACGTCTGTACTGTTCTCTGTAAAAAAAAACGCAGTAAACAAACCCGTCAGCGCAAGTGATTAACACTGGACTTCACACAACGCATCCCCGTTGGACACATCCTCATCCTCAAGTCCTGGAAATACCAACTAATCCCCGGAAATTCGATTGCTTTTGTTTCTGGGCTTCAATTTCTCTGTTTTGACCATGGCCTATTTGTGATGTAATTCATGGAAAGCGTAACATGACCCAATAAACTCCCAAGTAGTTCAAGTGTAAAATGTGAGCCGGTCGTGTGTCCCCTGCGTTGAACTGTTACACAAGCGCTGTTGTGATGTGTCAGTCGTCGTCTAGCCGGGTTCACCGGGAGAGGCCAAGCCAACTTCCACATAATGAATATTTAAAGACCGTTAGCTCAGCGGTCGCCTGCCTCTGGGAGGAGGCCACCTGCTGTTTCCTCCCCTCCCCTCCTGGTGCACTCTGGGATGTTTAAGGGGAGCTGAAACTGGTGTGTATGTGTGCGCGTCTGTGGGGGTGTGTGTGTGTGTGTGTGTGTGTGTGAGTGTGTGTTTGGTGAGTTATGGAGTCAGGGGGTGCAAGTTGGGAGTCTTACACGTATACAGAGAGAGAGAGAGAGAGAGAGAGGGAGACTGTGTGTGTGATATTTCCAAAACAGCGGGGGATTGAGAGTGGTTGTGTGATGTCCTCTCTCCCCCTCCCATCCCCCTACAGGAAGTGAAGAAGCGCGCTGCGTGTCTTTACTCATCTAAACAGCAGCACGTTCTAATGCTCAAGCTAGCACTCGCCCTTAACACTCGCCTTTACCTAAATTATATCTGAGTTTCAATTCTATGCTGTAATTGATTCTTCGTTGAAGGTGTTACATGTAATATTAATATATTAAAATCAAATAAAAAGTTGAATTACCACATTGTATGATAAGATATAGTATAATGGTGATGGTCTGAAAGCTTCCCCTCTCTCTCTCTCTCTCTGTTTTGACTGTTTCTCAGTGAGGCTGGTTCTCTCTACTTCCTGGTCTTTGTTTTGTTTTGACGGCCCGTCAAACAGATCCTTTTGATGTTTTGGTTGTTAGTGTAGTTCACCTCACCAACACTAGAGGTCAGTAATGTGATCTTACAGATAGCACCTTTAAAAATGTTTGCCATGGGCCTTTGATTGATATTTGGCTATAATTCTTTATTTTGAATTTAATTCCTAGATAGTCCTATTCACAGTACTCGTACCACTTCTACTACAAAGAATAGTACACGTTTTATGTAGCGTGTACAAAATGTACAGGCAGAGTTGCTCCTATCTTACCTAAGATCGCAGGGGCCATACAGAGGCAGTCGTACTGCGTGATATAGTCCACCTTAAATTCAGAATTGATGGGGTAGTAGTGCGCTAGCTTAAGCATCTTCTTGAAGGCATCGTAAATGAAAATGAAGCTGATGAGACAGGAGAAGCCTTCCTCTGTGAATCGGGTGAAGTACTGCACCAGGAAGCTGGCGTCGGTGGCCACCAGCACCAGGCAGAGGAAGGCCGACCACAGGCCGATCCACAGGCGGAACTCCAGGTAGTTGAATTGGTGATCTCTTTAGGAACAACCACAAAACAATCAGTCAGCATTAGCTGTTAAAATCCAGTTCGATATTTAGGGAATCTAGAGTATTTGGCTCAGTTAATCTAGAGTTAATGATAGTGTTGTAAACGTGATCGATTGATTCAGTATTCAGATTTAGCTAGTAGTCGGTAGCTATCTGGGATCGAGCAGGGCGATGCAACTGACAAGCAAAAAGTGTCCAGATGTGCCACAAAAATCATCTGATACAGATGTGGTTATAAACTACTGCCCATTCCATTTGCTGAATCTCCTGCGATGAGCAGTTGAATGTCTAGAAAAAGAAAGACAATGGTGAACGTACCGGCTGAAGTTGAAGAGCAGTCGTTCAAACACCAGCACAGGACCCGTGCTGCTGAGGATGGTGAGAGGCTGGCCACCCAGCAAACAGAACACCCCACCGGCTATGGCTGTACCGAGGAAACTCTCCAACACACCCTGTACACAGGGAGGGAAATATTCACTTAGATGGGAAAAACCGGTGCCATGCTGTCACATAACGTAAATGTATTTTTAAATACATTACATTGTACACCCTTTTGAGTGCTGTTTATCCTCATAAGTCATGTCATACAAACCAAATTAACAACTGACAAATCCCTTGTTCATGACTTACGGTGAAAACCAAATAAGCAACTTTTGAAGCTACATAAATGCCTAATTCCTAGTAAATATATGTCTAGGTCAAGGTTCATGTTGTTCTGACCTGCATGTTGTCTGTGGCGTCCCCTAGCAGACCACCAAAGGTGATGGCGTTTGTCACAGTTCCCAAGTAGATAAACAAAATGGCCGACAGGGCCTGGATATGAAGCGCATCTGTGAAATCACTGACGAAAAATGGCGCTTTTCTTTTAATGTCAAGTATGAGACCACCACAAAACCTAGAAAAACAGAAACAGACAACAGATATGGTTAGCAACTACTGCAATATGGAATATTAAGCATAACAACAAAGACAGAGCAACAAAACCCCATAAAATGAATGTTACAGTTACAGAGCCTGGCCAGACGACTTTGTGAAGGCTTTTTCATTTTGTCCCATTATCTTGTGAGATAGAGTGCCACTATTAGACAGAGGTGGATACTAATTTTAGGTTATTTGAGCAATAAGGCTTTTTGACTGACAGGAAAAACTGATCATATATTAAACAACATGTAGTCAGGGGCACTCAACAAAATGGACAGTTATTAATGATGAGTCAACCAAAACAATGTCATTCTGTCGGTTGGTGAGAGAGAGACTGGCTGAAGCCCAACAAAAAAGGGCCTAAAAAGCTTTTAGGCAGGCATTTTTTGCAAGCCTGCCACTTTTTGTAATCACTGCTCAGCAGTGATGGAAAAAGGTTAATAAGCGTTATTTGCCAAATAAGCATTTATCGATCTCAATTCCTGTTGAGTGCACTGATGTCTAATGTCACATATAAATGCAACTAGTTGTAAATCTCTGTCCGTAATATACACACTTGTATAATAGACGCTAATGTATTTGTTATATTTAGAGGGGAAATTTAGCATAAGGTCACTACATCACAGCTGATGCCATTCAGATTCAGAAACATTTATTCCAGCTCTACATCTCATATATTTTAGTTTAGCTTAATTAATAAATTTAGCTTAATTAATAAATTGGTACCTTCCAGACTTCTGCAGCTCTTCTCCTACAGTATGACCCCCTCCTCCGTGACCTCCATCATGAGGCATATCTCCATTCATCTGGGCGTTATCTCCTCCTGCATACATGTTTTTTCTGAGACACACACACACACACACACACACACACACACACACACACACACACATTGTGTTCAGTCCTTTTATCATTACTTAGATTTAGTTTATCTCATGCAAAAAGTAATATTTTACAGGACAAATATTATTCATATTCATATATTATATATAAACACCTCACATCTTCCCTATATGATGGATAGGTTTAGACACTGTTACCCTCTGTTGTGTCTATGCGGCTGTATTTTATACCAGATGGACTGAGAAGATGTCTGACAATAACATTGTCATCGACTGAACAGTATGTTGCAATACTGACCGCAGACCAAGTGTCAGCAAGATGCCTCTCAGCCTCTCATGTCTTCTGCAGCCAATCACAGCTGATATGTGTTATTTGATTATAGATTAGGGCGTGGCCCTGGCCGATCAGAGATCACATGGATGGTTAAGAGAGTAATAGAGCTGGTCCCAGTTATCCCAAGTGCCGTGAGAGCCTTTAACACTACCACCTCTGGGCTCTGATGGTGCTCATTCATAATTGAACAGGTATGCATGAATAACCTTCACCTGAAAGACCACTGCACTTATTGGACATGCCTACACTTCAAGAACACACGCTTTCAGTGCACACAACACTATACGTGTTTTTGCTGGCTAATACTTGTAGCCTTTCATATAAATACATCAATTCTGGATCAAATGTAGCAATAACACACAAGCGTTCATTGGATCACAGATGACCAAACAAGAACCACATGTGAGCATAAAGAACAGTAGCATGTACCGTGCATGCATTCATTAGCATATATTTTGTATATTTTGACAATTCCTTGCTGAACGTTACTGAGAACCACGTTAGCATAATGCAACTCAAACCCGTTGCAGGACCATTCCTTGCTAACATTTGATGGGTGAAAATTATGATTTTTTTTCCATGCAATTCCTCTTGGGAATAGGGCCAAATTGCAGCAGTAGTTGAGAAAACGTGGTAAAAGCCGGGCGACGATAACGGCGACGGTGCAGACCTTTTGTCCGAGGAGGGAAGGGATTTGGGAGGTTCTATCCTGATGGCAGGGTCCCACTCTCCAGGGGGCAACACGATCACCTCGTCCAGAAACTCGTCGATGCCAGCCAGCAGGTCCTGTCTGTCCTTGGCCTTATACGCGATGTCATGGAAGACCTTATCAGAGACAGAGAGCGGCAGAGCGTTTTAAATCGAGGGGGGCCTCGTAGCATCGGGCAGATTCACTTTCACTCCAGTCAAGTCAAAACGTGAATTGAAAAGGCAATTTGTTTTACGAAGGTAGACGGTTTTACAAAATTATTTTTCTTTAAAGACGTCGCTTGGAAGTCAAGTGAAAGTGAAACGACTTGAGACTCGCTTTGAGTCCAGCGTTAAGAGGCTAACCTCATCTGACATGAGTGTGGCGATGGCTCTTCCGATCTCATGGTATGACTTGGCCTTGCCTTTGGGTCCAAGAAGGATGAATAAAAATCTGAAATTGAAAAAAAGTTTGTGTTATAAATTGTAGGACATTGAGTGGAGTGATACGCTTGCGTGAGTGGAAGTGGATGGATTTGAGAAATAGCTAAAGCTACTGTCAAATATCCTCTTTTCTTCTGTCTGAAGTAGGACCTTGTTTATCTGAACTTCTCTGGATGATGGATGAATTACCCCAAAATCTAAAATAATGTAAACTGAAATGCCAGTCCAAGGCTCATAAAAATATGAAATGTTTTGGCATTAAATTAATGACAGTTGTAACATGTTGACCAATCAGATTGCTCGGCTGAAACGGAAAGTACGTTTGCCCAAAGTTCGTACGGCGCAAATCTCATCACCAGTATGAACCCCTTACACTGATCTGCACACACAGCTGGTTTTCTTGACAAGGATAAAACCTCCTGCTGTCTAGGATTGAATCTCCCTTTTGTGGAGCGTCGGGCTGAGTCGCGGCGGCTACCTTGTGGGAACGGGAACCTCAGTTAGGGCCCCCAGCATCACAGCTTGCTGCAGACGAACAAATGCCACGAAAGGCGCGTCCAGGAAGTCCACCTCCCCCACCAAAACATTGGAGGCCTCGGCGTCTCTGGGCAACTTCTTCATGAACTTGTTCCTCAGCTAAAATCACAAAAGGGGAAACAGGAGGGGGACATTAAATGCTACATTCACACCAGCAAGATACCTTCCCTCTCAATTAGAAAAACCTATATCAAATGGGACAATCGGTCCTTTCGAATCCGAAACCATCTCATTCATCCCCAAATACCAAACCGGGAGGTTCCAAAGGCAAGAAAGTAAATGGTTAGTCGTAACAGAGGTCTTCATTTATATCTAGCGGGCACGGTGAGATGTATGAGGACACAAGGTCAGACAGCCGCTGAGCGCCACAGGTTCTCCATGTTAAACCAGCAGGACGCTAAGGTCCTGGGTCCGTCTCCAAGGAACCGTTTGTGAGTGACCTGTCAATTACATGTCTCTTTATCTTCGTTGACATATTAAGAAACTACTTCAAAGCGGCTTTAATATCCTTTACGTCAACACTGACTGTCTTAGTCACTGTTACAATGTACAGACCTGTGGGTTTATTGGAGCTATAAAATATGAACCCATAGGATTAAACTGTAGTAGGTACTGCAAAAAAATATATAAAAACAGTGAAATTCTAATCACTACAAATCACAGCGAACTCTGCAGCTCAAACTTGAAACAATTGTTTCAACAGCTATAATTTGAAAAGTTGAAATGGCCATTTATGATGACTAAGACATACTAGCTACTAGCTCAACTAACTAGTTCAACAATTACAGAAATGGAGTCATTTTCTTTCTCTTTGGATGTTCTATTAAAATGAAATGATAACTTTAGACAAATGACAGTGAGAAAGACACACTGTCTTGACTTCCCTCGCCGACTACCATTAATGTGCTCTAAAATACCCTAAACCCACCCAGGTACTCCAGTGAAGATCCCATGGAAGGAACTAAAGAAACTAGTGCTTTCAGTTCCTAGGTGTAAAGGAACGTGTGCACGTGTCTTCCTTCCTCCCCCTAGAACTAGTGTTTTTAGTCAACAAAAGACATTCTGTATTGTTCTTTCGTTGCCAATGGTTACTGGTTACTGGCTCTTACTGGTCACTGGCAGGATGATCAGTGCTTGACCTCTGCTTGGCTTGAACCCCGAAAACATACCAGAACCACGTCACCGCGAAAGGTGAATACGCACTGTCTGATCCGGTCAAAAGGATCCAATTCAAAATGGCCATTTCAACTCAGGAGTGAGTTTGTACCAAGGGCCTTATCGCATGGTATCAACCACAATACACTTTGAGCTGTGATAGTCACTTCATTAGATGTTCTCTATGATAACAAACGCAGCATATGCACAGAAATAAGTCATTAATACATACGACTTCAAAGAACACAAACCCTAAACATTAGATAAGCTTGCCATGGAAAACCACTGTGTTACACATTAACTTCACAACACCAGAGGCTGGGTAGAAAATATTTACCAAGAAGCACCCAAGGACTACCACTGGAAGGCCAACAACTAAATCAGAGCACTTCCACACAGTTCTGTCCTTCCTGTCTCCTGAACAATGATACAACAAAACAAAAGACACCACATCTATGGTTTTCTCTTGTAATTGACACCTTTTAACGTAAATTGCTTTCCGTATTAAATGACTGTGAATGTTCCTTTTTTTTTTTTTTTTTAAACGATTCAATTGCAGTTCCGGTTCTCTTAATTGATTAAATGGTAAATTAATTAATCCTAACTCAGATGATAAGTCTTCTGACATCCTCCTCCATCAACACAAGACCATCTCAATACAACTACAAACAATGAGAATTAACAGTTCACCAGCGGTAGTAGAGAGACTGTTGTTCTCCGCTGCCAAACTACCCCTGTTTCTATAGTCCAATAACAATGGATGTCTGGCATTATATGACAGGTAATAAAGGTAGACATCAGCATCAGATATTACCTATAAGTCTACGCAGGTTTTAGAGAAAGTGTTTTACAGCTGCATCCAAACTGGAGTGAAATCAATGACGAGATCAAGAACAGTCTTATCGTCTCTACCACGTAAAGATGGAAGTGTAGCTGTCAATCTCTCCATATAGATTTTAGTAGGGCTGTCCTGTTCCATAGTATCTTTTATTTTCCATACAGAGAGAGCAGCACCAATAAAATGAAATGACCCTGTGATGAACTCTCCAATCAGTCTTAAGACACAGAACTCAGGTCACCAGGATTGAACACAAGAGTCAGAGTCAGTATCGACACACAAAAATAAACAAATAAACAGTGTGCACCAATACACCATGGCAGCCATCCGCAGTGCCAAATGATATGTATTAGCTTAAGAAGAGCATAAAATATGTATAATTAAACATATAATATGACACATGTTGGATGGAATCACCAAGCGATGAAGATACTTGTGATGATCAGAAGTCACTTGGACCCCCAACCAGGATCCAGTTTTACTTTTACTAAAATCCCTGTCAGCTGTTGGTCCATAAACCTCTCCTTCACTTGAAAGTGATTTGAGTCTCTCCCGGCTCAGTTGTCTTGATCCAAGATGGCAGCGAGGCAGTGAATTACGGGCTACTGTATGATTTTTTAACCACTAGATTATTTGATTTGAGACAGTGAACCATGAAAAACCCAAATCAGATTAAATCCGCAAATTACACCGGACATTTAAAATCACACACAGCGGAGGTGATTAGTGTCCTCAGTGTTGCGTCACATGACACATGCCCTCTTCCTGGTCCCCTCACATCAACCCGTGTCTGGTCCTCAAATCTCCGGGCTACATCTAGACAATGAGCTCTCTCGGGACCGCAGAGCGCCGTCCTCTCAGACATGCGGCCCGTGTGAACCTTTTTTTTTTTCTTTTTTGGAACCGGTTCCCACTGCGGGTGTTTCAGATGCCAGGGGAGTTGGGAGAGCTTCAGTCTAGGAGAAGCCTTTCCAATCCTGCTCTCCAATCTCTCTCCCCTACTCAATCTGTCCCAGGGCTTAATGGGCCAGTCTGACCCCATTTTCATGTCCCAGAGGCACGCACTGGCACTGCTCATGGGATCTTATGAACAAATACCTAGTGTGAACTGTGGTAGTGTAACTATGCTACAGTGTAACTATGCTACTATGCTAGCTTGCTTGCCTTGTCTAGGAACATGTGAGTACATGGTGAATGGATACCAACCCTCTACCCTGTTTTAAATAAACAAAGGTTATGAGATACTGGGGTACAATGAACAAGGAACAAGGAGAAGAATATGAACATGCTGCGTGCGAGTTAAATTCATTGATAGAAAAAACTGACACGCCCTTATCTTTTACCAAAGAGATACAATAGATAATCTAAGACCTTAGACAGTCAGTGGAGTAGTCTAGTTTGTAGGTGTGTCTGTGTCTGTGTTTGTGTCTGTGTTTGTGTGTGTGTGTTTGTGTGGGGTGGGAGCGTAGGAGTGGTGGTCACAATATAAATATGATACACTTAACACACACTTAACATCTCCACACTGACTGCTAGCTATGTTCTTCTCTGAAGCCTTGGCGAAGCTTGTTTAAAGGTGCTATCTGTAATATGTTGAAATCAAATAAAAAGTAAGATATAGTATAACGGTGATGGCCTGAAAGCTTCCCGTCTCTCTCTGTTTTGATTGTGCTTCAGTGGAGAGTTTCCCTCTACTTCCTGGTCTTTGTTTTGCTTTCTGTCTGTGCTTCTTGTTTTGGTTGGTTAGTGTAGTTCACCCCACCAACGCTAGAGTGACAATGTTACTGACAGCACCTTTAATGATGTCCCATGACCAGAGATTTGACTACAATCTGAATACTTTTACAGACATAAGGTGTGCTAGGTTCACAGTAGCCGGAGAAGACTGGATGAGAACAGAGAGCGATGGTACAGTGTAATTTAGACGTTTATCTTAAGGTTTATCTTTACCACAGGTCAAAGGGGCAGGGTTTGCTCTGGCTTTTCATTGGATCCAGCTGCATCGGACCGGTCTGATGTTAAGGGACTTTATAATGAGCCTCGTTCAACCTCGTCATCAGGTTCACTCACCTGATCTTTTTCCGGTTTGTCAGAGATGTCGTTCAGGCTGCTGGACGCCAGGTTGCGGTGAGTTGTGGTAGGACTACCTATTAAGAGACAGTAAACCCCAAAGTGGTTATGCTGGCCTTACCTTCACCGCGACAGAAGGGACCGAATGGTAAAAGGAGGCGATGAAAAACCCCAGAAAAGACAGTGGCACAGTTTGCTCTCCAAGCAGCGACACAATGAACAAGGTAGAGGATAACAAACAAGAGGAAGAGTGACGTACATGCAGACCACAAGGCAGAAACAGCTCAAACAGCTAAAACGATACACTTGGGGAACCAAATTAGAACCGTTATCTGTCAATCAAGGCTGGAGCACACAGAAGAACAGATCGATCACTTCAGCTGCCATCCTGTCCAGCTCACACAGATTATAACACAGGGTTTGCAGGATTTGACTCAAATCTTCATACTTGAATGGGATCATAATTTGGGCTACAAAGTACTTTAAATCAAAACCTGGTCTAAATTAGTCCATTGCTAAATGTTCATAGCAATTTGTCTACATATCTGTCTCAAAGCATGCTGATCTTGAACAGGCCAGGATGGAGACTGTGGCGCTCAGTTGTTTCAAAAGATGCTGTATGCATCCACCCTTAGTTGTATAAAAAGTATGATACATTTTAATGTTGTAAAGAACTGACTTATCCGTCTGATTTCTTTCATATGAAAGTCTATACTATTGCGACCGACAGTACAACATCAGTACAACAACACGCTGCTCAGGTTTTCTTGCCAGTGGTAGAAAACAATGTCAAGTAAGGAACAGATCAAGATGAGTGCAAATTCTGATGCCACTGTACCCTTCAAACGGTTTGTTAACTCAGCCCCCCAAACAACCAGAGCATTGTGGGTAATAACATGGTTGTCAGTATGATGCAGCCATTATAAACGGTAAATTTCTAAATGTGTCACACGATGTTGCCACGTAATGACAAAAGAAAATTCATTATACACCGTAAAAAAAAAAAGGTGTGTTTGAAGGTGTGATGACATCAATTATAGCAAAATTTGGATTTTGAGAATGAGATATTTAATCTTGGATAACTAAGATTGTAAGGTCTTGGCAAATCCCGCCATGAAAAATGGTTACTTTGGGTGGGCACCAAAAAAACAGATGACAGGGAACAATAAACTGATGAAAACAGACTGTTGCCAAAGCTATGTGGGAGCACTATTCTAAAACAGTTCTATTTAGTGAGATACTCACAGCAGGATGCATGAATGACTAGGAGGGTAGAGGGACACTACAGGCTGGTGGCCCTGGTGACCACTACAGTCTACATCCAAAGAACTTACTAAGAAAATCCATGCTGGGACTCCTTGGGCCCTGCAAGTCCTCCATAGAGATGTGACCCGATAGGCAAGTCACTGAGTTCCCAAGAGGACTACGGGCTTTTAGTGTCGGTGGCAGGGTATCAAACCCAACCCCAGGGCAGGAAGAAAGGAGAGGAAAACAGGGAGGAGGAAAAAAAAGAGTGGAGAGAAAGAGTTGATAGACAGGTCGATTCAGCCGAAGCAAGAGGTTGTTAAAGCAGACACAATCAAGCAGCTGTTACAACAGCTGTAAAAAACCTGATTTATAATTGGCACAAGCTGCATGTTGAAACAGGGAGGCAGTGGTATCATGAAGTGAGCAAAGACATAACATGGGTCGTTGGACAGAATTTGGCTTTGTTGCAAGTTCATTGTCATCCTCTGGAATATGCACTTTATCCTTCAGAGGTTGTCATTAATTAACTGTCATCGGTAAAGCTCTTTATCTAGATACTGAGATCCAGATAAGGGGCTCTACTTTTTATATATCGGAAATCTCCGACAGGTTTGGCTTCCCTTTGACTACTGCATCAAAGCAGGATCCCGAAGGACATCTTTTGATGGAGCCATTAACCTGTAAACGTTTATTCAGTCTGATAGCAGGCGACAAATAGTCTTAGATTCCAAAGACCCACGGTTGGTAACAGATTAATCAGTGAAAAACACAGTGAAACGTCATTTTGTTAACATAAACGTGTGACAGGGCTATCACTTTTCTGATATTTGAAATGATTTCAAATCTCAAGACTGTAAAGACAATGATGAAAAATCTAAATACCCTCCTTATTAAACGTTTATAGATGTTATGAATGTTCAATTAGGTTTGTCCATCCATGGGGTGAAGTACTGTGTGGAACACTGTTATTACTACTGCGTTAGAATCAGAGCTTGGGAAAGTAGCTTGATCTCCACAGGTGGGCAGTATATTTCATCAACAGGAGATTTTAACTGTCTGTTATTTCATGGAACCTGATTTGCAGGTTGCATTACAGTTTTAATGTTAGATGTACATTATATTGTAGCAGGTACTATGCATCCAATGAACAATGGCAAATCAAGCCAATGACTATAAAATTTAATATTTTATTATTTTTTATTTGTGTTTTTTTCATAAATCTTGAATATAATTCCCCTGGTAATGATTTAGTTTGAACTCATTTTCTAGAAAAGTGATAACCCACCATGCTTAATGAAAAGACGTGTTCTCATAATGTCTCATAATATTTCAAAAAGTAATTTTCACAGTTTTAACTTATTTTAAAAACTAAGTAAATTATTTATAAGTTATGTGACCATAAATAATGTAGACTTAGTAAGTCTGGATTTCTGTCAATAAGCAACTTAAGTATTTGTCATAATCTATCAAAATAATTAATCATTTTTTATAATTTCCCAGGGCTTGTCACTTGCCTCACCATTGTTTTAAATGCAAATGCTAACTAATTTCTTCAATCTCAGTTAAATAATACATCTCAAGTAGAAAAAGAATTACATTTGCTCTTTTAGATGGTGACATTTAGCTTCAACTCAAGTAAAAGGTTGATATTTCATGTTTAGCAGAGTAATAATCTTGCTTTTAATTAATATTTTTCTGTATCACTGAGATTTGTTTTGAATGAAAAGTGAATTATAAATAAATATTGAAGTTAGTCAAAAGCTTTGGGATTAATACTAACAAGCAAAAGATATAATACACAAAATGTGTACATACCTTAGTGTCACTAAGAATGTGAGGTTTAGTGAGCCATGCACTAGTACAGGTGTTTGTATAATGTTGAATGAATAATCAAAAATATTTAAGATGAGGTTTAAGATGAGGTCAAAAAGTGGGAATATATTTCAAATTCATAAATCAGCACCTTAGGTGACTATCGTCTCTACACTTTACAAGGTTTCAAGTCAACGTCAATAGAACGTTTTTAGCGCCTTCTAAGAAAAGTGCAGAGTGGTAAACTGGCACTGATTTAAAGCTATAAATCAGCTACTCTGGTGGGTTCATGCAGAGGAGGGCAGTAGTGCAGCCCTGATCACACACTGGGGCCTTAACATCCCTGACCACAAAATACCTGACTACAAGAAAAATCATAACTTGAGGTGATTCAAAAATGGGAACCAAAAAGAAGATTTGGAGCAGGATTTGTTTAAAATTGTAAAAATGAAAAGAAAAATATTGTCTGATAAAAAGTTTCTTAAATATATATATATTTAAAAGACTGCACCAAACTGGCATCTGTATTACCGTTCTCCTGGTTGGAAAACAGCCTACTTGCACTGGAGACCGTCTTGCCAATGTCGGCCAATGAGCGCAGGTTGGACTTCTTGGTCTGGTGGCGATGTTTCCGTAGCAACGTGTACATCACCTTGTCCTTGAGCTCTGGTTTCAACAAGCCATTCTCTATCTGGCTGTCCGTGATCAGCTCTAAGGATGGAGAGAGGCGAAGGAGAGGAAGAAGGAGGAGGTGAAGTGAGAAACACAATACGGTTGTTTTATGAAAAACAAGATGAGCCTTTGTGATGAGCAAATATTCTTTTACTTTAGATCATTTTTTTATAATTGTGAGAATAAACTCGTCAGATGAGATTTAAATTTTAGCGTCAAGCCTTTTTGAGACTTGTTTGATCCAAAAAAATAAAAAAATTTTGTTGCTTTAAAATTTCATTCAAGCATTGTGGAGTTGCACAAAAACAGATTATACTTTTGAGAAATTACAAATTCTCAAATTTATAGACATTATACATTTTTTGAGATTTTATCTAATAGCCTTTATTTCTGTATCAAACACAACGATTCAGTCCACTCTACACATGAAGTAACCAAAGTAACAACTTCATTCAAAGTATTCAACCAAAAAAAAACAAAAAAACATACAATGTCCTCTTCGTACAAGTGAGGACTCAATTATCTTTAGATTAGATTGGGACGGTCCCGCATGCGAGCGGCTCTTCCGCGACACGATAAACTTGCTCAATCAAAAGGTCTATTTTTAAAAAACAAGGTCAGAAGCCTGAAAGCTGAAAGATAGCGGCCTCGGGGAAACTCTCTCTCTCTCTCTTTCTCTTCCCTTGGAAACGGTAGCGCCGCTAATGGCCTATCATTCAAGTCGGCCGGCCTCAAAGCAAGGGGGCCTGCAGTAGCGCGTCTCGGCCTGTGCAGCCAATTACTTCACATTAATCACTCCGAGTGATAACTCTTCCCCTCGCTCCTTCGTGCGGAGAAAAGCACCGACGTGGTGGCAGGAGATGTGAGGGCAGGAAGAGATCAGAAAGGGAGTGTGGCTGAGGAAGGGCGGGGGTCTGCCTCGCTTTAAATTAGGAAGTTTTTCTTTCTTTTTCTTTTTTCTTTCTTTTTTTTTTTTTTAGAAGTCTTTCTGTTGCGTTTCTGCTGAATGTTCAACTGAATGTTGTTGATAAAAGGATTGCAACAGTATTTTAATATTTGTGTAAATGTCCAACTCTTTATCTAGATATGTAAAAAACAAAATGTGAATTGAACATTTAAAAATGTTTTTAGACATTTTTCAAAAC
>OMKK01036956.1:2868-16942 GCA_900302305.1 Polymixia japonica | reverse complement strand
CATGGACAAGTCCTCCTGAGAAGACCAAAATACACACATACAAATAAGCAACATGCACACACACACACGCACGCACGCACGCACGCACGCACGCACGCACACACACACACACACACACACACCTCACACACCTCACACACACACACACACACGCACGTGCACACACACACACGCCTCCTTCCACCCCATTGCACTGTATGATTATCAGCTATACGGAGCTGGTGTCTGACCTGATCCCAGAGAGCAATCTGCCGAGTGTTCCAGCGAGAAACCCCTGTAGTCACCAGTCGCTTTATGTTGCCCAAGAACACCACTCGATTTACCCGGTGGTTCTTACAGTTGGCGTGCTGGCAGGGCAAGAGACAAGGTGAGAGCCACGCTAAGGTTTAATACTTGCATATTTACCTGATTAAATTCTAGTTAAATGTTTGTAAGAAATAAAAAACACTGTAAAAATCGAACTTGTGTGTACTTAATTAGATTGTATTAAAGGATAGGTTTGATATTTTTTAAGTTAGGCCCAATATCATCAATATTATCAATAGTCTGGCATGATGGTGACAAATACATAGCATCATTTCACTGATTGGTTTAGTATTGAGAAACGTACCAGTGCATCGTATCTCAATATCAGACTCAATACAATCCTTCAGGGCAATTATTTGAGTCTTCAAAAAAGCATGATACATGTCCTCTTCGGAAATGGGAAGCTCACAGTATTATTATGGTCTTCATTTATTTTATGATTATTCAGATTTCATTTTGAATAACAGCAATGCTCTATTTGATTTGACACTATTTAACTAGCTAGCTGGAGAGCAAACAAACAAGTGACCATGTCCCCCTAGAGTATAGACACATGGAACGCATGGAGACGGAATGCATTCGCAGACAACAGACAAACTCAATCTATCTTCTGATACAATGTTTGTTTTGCGACCCTTTTTTCAGTAGAATTTATGAAGACATCATACTATAAGCTTCTAATTTTCTAAAAGGACATGTATCATGATTTATGAGGACTCAAATGAGAGCCCTGGAGGATTGTAATGGAGCCTGATATATATAGTTTCTCAATATTGAACCAATCAGTGAAATTAGGCTCCTGTATTTGTCAGGCTGTATGATGTCAGACTATTAATAACGAGGGCTTCAAAACCTCAAAACTAATAATAATAATTTAAATATATATTAGGAATTTCGATCAATCTCAACTTGGTGGCCACTGGCTGGACCATAAATATTATCATTATAAATTAATGTATTCAAATAGGCCTACTTGCTAATGAGATATAGGAGTGAAATTTCTTCTTATTTTTCACACTTATTCCAAAGAATCAGCTATTTTCAGAAGCAGTGAAGTCAGACAGTAAGGGTACAGCTTTCACACGTATAGCCTCAGCTCTCACAGTTGTTCCACAGAAACCCTCCGACTCTCTCACCTGAAGGACTCTCCCTGAACGAGGCTCGATGACGCGCAGCTTCTTGTCCTTACAGCTGGTGGCCAGCAGGCTGCCGTCCGTGTTGAAGGACATGTTGAGTATGACGTCGGTGTGGCAGTCGATCATTTTCACTGGTTCACCAATCTCCAGGTTCCAGATCAGGATCTGACAGAGTTAGGAAGGAGCGGTTTGGTGGAGCCGTTTTTTTGAATTTTGAATTTTGAATCACCAAAATGATCAGTGAATGGATGGTCACTTGGAAAATGGAGTTTACCATGTTTACATAATGTCATATGATCAAAATGTATAATGCAATGAAAATGAGAAGAATGTCATTTTATATTATTATTATTAGAATACTAAATTGAATACTTAAACCCATACTGTTAACCCATAATTAATAATAATAATAATAATAATAATAATTAATGCAAATGAAATGATTGCACTGTCTATCCTCCTAACAATGATAGTCTATACTGTAGTAATATGGGCTTGTTTGTTTTATGTGTGTAGAGTTACTGCCGTGGCACCTTGTAGTCGTAGCCAGCGCTGAAGAGGATACCACTGCTGGTGGGGTGCCACTCGATGAGGCCCACGCGCCGGCTGTGGCCGTACAGCTCCAAGACCGCCTCCGTCATGTTCCGCCTCAGACCTCCCTCTGGGATCTCCCATACTCGCACCTGCCCCGCGCACGCCCACGTAAAAACATAAAGGAACATTCACAAAATATGCACGCGTGTGCACGCGCACGCGCACGTACCTACGTCGCGTTCGCACGCGCGTGCTTGAACCCGCCACGGCCTTCGCAACATCTCGATGTGACCCGCTCGACCTCTCTCGGATCAACTCTGAACCGCTATTAAAATGACATAGCCGGAGATCCCTTTGATCAAAAATAGACCTGCTATCAATGTGGCCCATGGCTTTAGGATTAGGCTGGATTACAGCTATGGGTAGAAGCTCTGTGTTGCAGGGGAGATTATCCTTCAACAAGTGAAAGTACTAGAGGCCAGGCAGACATGGCTTTACTATAGTTAAAGCCATGGGAAATATATAGGAATCCACCCGGGAAAATGTATCTTAGTATCTTAGCATATAGCGTGTAATATGTGAGAGAAAGAATCATCGTCTACATCAGAGCAGGTTGGGAATTGGAACCTCTTGACTCTCAAGTGAAAATATTTATGGTGACTTTTCATATATAGATGATATATTTTTCATATGCTTTAAATCATGTCCTAACCCTCCAAAACAATCTCGCGTTCGTCCCAGGTGTTGAACCAAGTCGAGAAAGTCAGCCTGCCCGCCACAGTAGAATTTGACCGTATCATAGTGTAAGACAGGCGTTAGGAACAGTTGTTTACCGAGGTGTCTTCAGAGCAGGATGCGATGATGTTTTCGAAGAAGGGATTCCACTTGATATCCAACACGTTGCCTTGGTGGCCGCAGACCTTGGGGTGGTGGGGGTCTATGCGGCCAGACTGGAAGAGAGTGACATAAAAACATTGTTTACGTTTTCCCTCTTTCTGTTTGACGGTGCCTAGCATGTCAGGGAATCATAGAACAGAACAGACAGAGAAAAGAATAGAGAAATACAAGAGAGGGGACGGATCTGATAATCATTAATCAGACTCAAACTCAAGGCAGTCCATGTGTAAAAATAACAGAATTAATATGCATGTACAGTATGCGCTAGACATGCAACCAGTAAATACTTTTCATGTAAGAGCCTCGCTGATGTTAAATTATGTTGTCAACATTAAAGACCAAATTTAACAGTAACATTTACTGTACAGTTCAAACACGTCAGTGGGAGGCTTTAATGAATCCAAAACAGACCGCAGGATCCTTGTGGATGGACTTCACAGGCAGAGAATTGTTATTGCAATAATCCAACATGTCCACAGTGGGGCGCTGGCCCATAACGACAGAGATGGTGTGGACCTCTTAATGTTGGTCATGATGTCATAAATGTTTGATGTGCCTTCAATCCAGTGACCTCTTTCTTATTTCCTCAGAGATTTGGCTAAAAGCTTCAGGTCGTGCCTGAGTAAAGTATATGTGTGTGTTGTATGTGTGTGTGTGTGTGTGTGTGTGTGTGTGTGTGTTCATGTGTTGTCATTAGTGAACCCTAAAGTAAGTGTATACAATAGCACAGATTGAAACAAAACATCACAACAGAAATTGGGCCATGTACTGTAAAATAAACAACAACCTCCCCTTACCTTATCATTTAGTCTATCTCTTATGACATTATAGCATTATAACATAGATCTCTTATGAAATTATAGCATTAAAGTTGGTCTAATTCTTGTCATTTAAGCCTCTAGTAGTAAAATGGATTTGTAGAGCAGTGTACTGGGTCTTTGTCTCATTCATTGCAGTCAACGCGTGTCAGTACATTTGCATGTCAACAGACTGACCCGGGCCCGTCCTGCAACCCCAGTGCATCGATAAACATTCAGGTGGAGGCTGTCAATCCAATCACAGGCACGCAAGCCGACAGCGGGGAAAATGGTGACTAAACTGAGACCTAAACCTAATGAAATATTGCACTGGTAAACTAGAGATTCTGTTGCAGAATGAAGTACATCTGGGACCAAAACGAGAGGTTTAAAAAAATACTGACATGTTCGCCAAGATCCCGTAGAATCACTTTAACGAGTACTGACCCTGCACACAAAATACTAGAATAAATTATAGAATAAGCCATTTCACGTCTACCAGTTTAAATTTTGTGTTGTACTAAATTAAAGTTGCAGTCATAATTACATAGGTCATAAAGTCATAGTGCAGCAACAGTGCAGGTTGCTTGTACTGAGGTTAGCTTTAGCAGATATAAACATGACAAGCTAACAGATGTTGAAAGCTTTGATGACTCCTGTTAAGAAACAGTGAGACATAGTTGATGAGGTATCCACATTTTCTATGATCTAACAGTGACTAGAAGGCACTTGTAGGAGGACACAATACAACGGGGCCTCAAAATGTCAATAGTATGGGATCCTAAAAAAAACAACAACAACAACATCCCCATAAAAACCCCAGCAAAAAAAACAAACAAACAAAAAAATGACTTGAAACAGCAACATCCCTTACGGCAACCAGATGCAACCAGAATTACAAAATTGCTGGGGTAATTTCTGTGCCATTAGTAATGACAGTTAGTAACGATTAGTAAGCACACACACGCACACACAGTAACACGTAGTAACGTCATTTTATCTCTACGTCAAGTTTAACCACCACGACTGTTCGCCAGTGTTTAGTTGCATGACTGTTAGAAGGAGGACTCTGACTCTACACCCATTGTCTTCCTGGAGCTCATTTCCTGAAGCCATGGCAGAGACGAACACTGGCGACACGCAGATGTGCTGGCCGGGGATCAATGGCTGTAATACGTCACAAGCACTACTCAGAATTATTATGTGGCTCCTACTTAAGCTTTGTGATTGCTACCAACTGATCTGTAACTCCAAACTAATATCAGCGATTAGAAAAGGGTTAAATACGATGTTCTACACTTAGGGTGTTACTAAAACATGGTGACAATGATGTTGAGTTTAGAATGTGAAATTGTGTTTTAATGACAGAACAGGAAGTGTGGAAACTATGAAACGGAGTGGACTTTAATCCTGCCATCCTTATACGTTACCAAGGAGTCTTACTACAGAATCAGCACAGTCACGTACGTCAGTGTTGCTGCGTGCCGATTCACGAGATTGACTACAAGTCTGAGCGGAGAATCTTCTAAAGCTTCTCTGTGGCAGCTTCTCCCATATGGCTGCTTTAAATTCCCGAGGACTCGGGAGGACTGTGCTGAGTCACGGTCGTTAAGTTGCATTGATATTCCGCTGTCGTGTTTTATAACGTGGCGATGGTCTACTGCACGCTGCTGGTGCACATCTGCCCTGCCTGCCATGATCAGGCTGGAGTCGGTCTGGTCAGTGTCGGCGGATCAGCAGTGAGACGTGTGTTTTTCTCGCGTGGTCAGCAGGCCGGCGGTTAAGGTTATCTGTGTTCCTGTGCTAAACAGTACAGCGCGTCCATGCACTGCATAATGGATGCAGACTTATTCTAATTCTAATATTAACTTAAGCTTCTGTGTTTATTTATGCCTTTTAAAATAATTAAATGCAAATTAGACTGTATAGAGGGATTTTGAATAGGGGTTCACGCGGAAGAATAGAGGTTTTTAGTACATTTTAGTTCAGTGCCTCTGTGTATCTTGGGTCATCCAAAATTCGCTAGTTATTGATTTGGATTAGCAAGGTTCTGTAGTATTAGTTATGTTCGGTACATGACGATATGACAACACCAAAGCAAAATAAAACCAGCAGGTAATCTGAACTGCAGTAGGTTAGAAATTGATTCTTAGATGTAAAGCTATATACAGTAGCATGGTGCCACACTGTATTGTGTAACAGCGTACCATTAAAACGTTTTGACTTGAGAATCCTTAGTGTTTGAGGACATATTTTGGAATGAGTTTTGTACAATTGTGTGCTAGCGTGTCTAGTTTAATATGATACGGGTAGTGTGCAGTGAATGTGTGTGTGTGTGTGTGTGTGTCTGGGTCTGCACTCGCCTACGTATGTATGCATCTGTGTGTGTACTCCAGCTCCAGAAACAACATCAAGTTGTATAACAGTGTGGCAGTATGCTCCTCATCACCTTTGCCATAAATAACCACCCATCTCTATATTTCGTCTATTTCCACACAAACACAGAGGTTCAGAGGGAGGAAACTAGAAAGATGATGCCATGAGCAGCACACTGAGCCGGCAGACACATGGATTTAAAAGGGTACTTATTGCAACCATATCCACTACTATGCCCCCTTACAAAACGCCCTTCCTGCTCCGTCTGTCTAAAAACACGGCGAATGTTTACTAGCACACCCAGGAAAGGTTTTTCTGACCCTGTGTGTTTATTCCTGTGCCCGTCTGGGTTCCAGGTGTTGCCAGGGGCAGTCTTTCCCCTTGCTGGGGGGTTACTGTCGCCGGGGCACCATATGGCCGTCTCCCTGGTTGTCATGGTAATATGTGTCATGCCTCCACCTCACCCCTCATTAGCCTCACCCACCACGGATTTATCCGTTTATCTATTTGAACAAGAACAGCTCATTTCGCCAAGCGACGTTACAAGCTTTAAAGCGAGTCCTCAGAAAGGCCGAGACCGATAATATCGCCAACTGTCTCCGAAAGGAGACAAAAGCTTTGATTTCCTTTTTTACGATTCAACCTTCTTTAAACTTGACTGAACAGAAAATCGAAGCCCAAGCGGCGGTCGTTTTCTTTCCCCGTGTGGCTTCGCTAGCCGTTCTGCGTGATGTCATACACACACAGCTCTACCGACGGCTCCTGATGACCACATCTGCCAAACAGGGAAGACGGCAATTGATTTTCCAGCAGTTAACAATGTGACTGATGACATCACTGTGCATACCGTGCTTCCCTCTGTTGAAGCGTCATTCACTGAACAGCGCGCTCTAGTTTCAGTACGCTTCTTCCGTTCCACAACGTACGTTCTGTGAATACTCTTTATAGCAGTTCAAAGGTTAGATGCATAGTTTATGGTCAATACGGGAGGAAAAAAAGTGAATATATATGACTCGTCAGTGGGAATTGGTGCCTTAACTGCTAAAATAACGTATGCTGGGAACTGAATTAGAATGTTTCATCAAATTCACATAGAATTTCATTTAGAAGCCATTTGAAAATCTGCTCGAATGAATCTTTGATACAGAAAGTACCCAAAACAAGAGGCAGCTGCACATCTTAACCATTTCCTTTCTTATTCTAGTTTCTGCCCTATGTTGTGACGCCAGCCTTTGAGCGGAGGCCACGTTGCCGGTTCTCCAAGCATTATGCAACCGGAGAGAATCGAACATCGGGAGCTGTAAGGTCAAGTAGGTGCTGTTCATCCAAACGTCGGTCGTCTTCCGCTCAGTCAGTTCACATTGTTAAGGCCTTGAGTGTTGCAACAGTGGCCCTACTGAGTGAAACAGTTGTCATTGTTGTCCCAAAGAGGCTGTTATCAGTTCTGCTGAACAAAATGCAGGAAAACATTAGGAAATTTGCCCTGTATGAAGAAACTGATTTAATTTATGGTCTTTGGAGGTGGTTAGCGTCAGAGCATAACACAATATGAAAAACAAAAAAAGGAAATACAGTCAGCGGCAGAACTAGTGGAACAACTGAAATCTTTTCATTTCATGCTCACAAAATGTCTGTTTGTGATAAATAGGTGGACATAAAGTATAAAGTATCTAGAAAGAAGATATAAATACGAACAGCCTGGAGATGCTGACAGGTCTACAAACCTCGGTGGTGTTTTGAGCTTTGATTACTTTCTTCTACTTGTAAAAGTCAATCAGTGTAATACATGGGTTAGATTGTTAGGATGACTTTGGGGTGACGACTGCATTAACTGCCATTCCACTCACATTGTTTTTTACATTTTTGTGTTTATATAGCAAAAAGCCTTTCATGTGACTGCTGCAATCATCCCTCTTCTTTAATGAAGCAGGCTGGGGAACAACTAAACCTCTGAGACTAGCAGTATGGAGCAACTATAGGAAGAAAAGCCATTCTTTCTGCAGAGAGGAAACTACTGTATAGACGAATAACCTAACATGACACAAATGCCATGAAGAGTTGAGTTCAACATAGAGTTTAGATTTTTTTTTTTTATATGAAACTGAACAATACTAGCGGTCTCTTTTGGTGAAACTAAGTATGATTGGAGCAAGCCTTAGTGTGCTCGTGTTCACGAAAAGAGAATGACGTGGAGAGAGAAAGCAAAAAAAGGCCAAAAATCGATTTGATTAAATTTGTGACCTTTGATTTGTAGGGATTTATCTATCAAAAAAAAAGATAAAATCTCGAGATTATATGGCTTAGCAGCATTCAAATGATGCAGAACATAACAGGAACAGTGTCCACGTGTGTGTGTGTGTGTATGTGTGTGTGTGTGTGTGTGTGTGTGTGTGTGGTGCGCGCGCATGTGTGTGTTCGTGATGTCTCTTTTTCTCTCACAAGGTTTTGCACGCAGAAACACAAAAATGCACACACACACACACACACACACACACACACACACACAAATCTGTCTTTTTCTCCAGGTCAAAACCACAGGTCATGTTGATGTAAATTGGGGCTAAAATGTAGCTAAGGTCACTCTACCACACAGTGTAAAGAACAGCTCAGCTTAGTGAGGCGCGGTGCCTGGTGACAGCCGGATGTAGTCCTGCTTAGCAGCCAACAGCATTTCAAGTACCTTGGCTCAGCCTCTCTTGAGGGCATGGCACCAGGAATGCCTTGCTTGCTCAAAAGAATATTCTATATAGTAATAATAGTAACATTTGTTTTTACAGCAAAATGCCATACAATACTAAAAAACAAGCATATCAACATCTGTACTTGCACTGCTGACTTTCACTTGAGTCTCAAAAGTGTGATGCCTGCAGAAAATAATAACACTATAGTACTGTATAATTACAGGATGTATTTTGAAGAGACTTTTACTAAGCCTGTAAATAAACAGCCCTGTTTTTAATAGAAAAAAAATCAAATAATACCTTGTGAAAACTGCACATTTTCCGTTACAACGTGGCCCTTTTGTAGGGTTTACAGGCAAGACTAGCGTGCATTCATATGTTCTGAGCAGCAATTCAACCTTGTTACAAGTTTGGCTCCGGGTTCTGGCTTGGGATGGAAGGGTGGCATGGTTTCTGTTAGCGGGGAGGATCTGTGTTGCAATTTGTGTGAAAGCAACTCTACAACTTTAGATCCCACAGTGTTGTGTGGCGATCAAAACCAGAATGATTTTTGGATTGTTTTGACTTTTTTGTTTTGATGATCTGATTGTTAAACAGTTAAACCATACTGTGATATCTTAAATCTTACAACGTTACATTACATGCTACACGTAATGTAAAGTTCATAAATTATGAACCCTAATACTGTATGACTACTGTGACCTGTATGATTTACTCAGGACGAACAGCAACTCACTGGTATAAACTGTCACACAGCATGACAAGGAAACCTCCTTCACCTATTACCCTGAGATGCACAGTTAGCATGTTAGCATGTAGTTCACGTATGTAGCACGTTAGCATCTTCTAAACAGCCTAACAATGACTTCAAGGGTGTTACGCGTTATAGGGGACAGTTGCAGTGGTTACCTGGGATACAGGTACAACGATGAACGAGCCCCCACCGGAGCTCTCGGTGACAATTGCCAGGAACTTTGCGTTGACGGCGCAGAAATGGTTGTCATGGACGTTCTTGGTGATGGGGATACCATCGAAGCAGTGCTCCCGGTTGGCTACCTTGCCATAGACATTTCGAAACTTGGAGCTTCGGTAAGTCGGACGCCATGACATCTGAAAGGAGAGAAAATGTAAACAGTTATATTGCTAGCAAAATCCCTGTTTTTCGAAACCGCTTTCACTATTGCATTGGCTAATATCAATTTATTTGATTCGATGTTCACATATCCTAAACATTAAGATGGATCGTTTTTTCAACTGTTTTTAACAGAACACCTTATTGTTAATATTCGTTATATTTTCGCTTCTATACACTAGGATTAGGCAACACACATACGTATAATATGATATCCATGTTTCTGTGATCTGTTCAATTTTCACACATGGCAGCTATAATTGACATTGTTAGTGTAGGGTATTGAAGGCAAGATGAAACAGCCAAGCTGGCTGCATGTCTTCCAAATTCAATTAAATTTCACTGGCGGGGAAACACAACTCATTTATGAGCGTTGCTATAAAACTGACTGATGTTTATAGAATGATAAAGATACAGAAATCATTGCTGACCCCTAATATCTAATTCCCCATCACCCAACCCCATCGCAGGGTGGCGTGTCCCGTCTGCGCAGACATGATAAGAGAGTCACAGATAAGGTTACGGGAAATCACCTTCGATCAGTCGTAGACGTGTAACTTCGGAAGGGTCAAAAACCCGCTTTGACACCATTTCTTGATGCTTCAGATAGCAAAGTAATTTCTCTATCACAAACATTACGTCCGGTCCCACAGAAACGATTAATCTCTGACAAACATCAAATTATGTTCTGTTCTTTTCTGCTGTATTTTGGTGCACGGATGTCTCTGGCAACAGCGGACCAGCTGCATCTCAGAAGTGCGTTACAACCATTCTACACAACACAAGGGAAGTGGTTAACTGGTTAACATGAAAAATTCTCTCTAGCCGCTGCTTTTGTTTGTCACTCTACCGCAAGAATGTATTGATGGAATTCCTTCATTGTGGCATCAGATGGTTTTCTGCAGGGACTCAAAGGCTTTGTTCAGCCTTTACTCAAAATCAGATTTTCTTCCCACATTTTACACACTAAAGAGACGTAAACAAACACAGCAGAGAGCCAGGAGACCACAAGTCCTTGGACCGTCGTGGAAATATCCTGCTCAGCGCTCCTTTCACACCCATATCCCCCGCTGTACTGTAGCGGTGGTGACAACAGCACCAAACAACATGGTGTAGCCCACACCCTCCTCCTTTGTTGACATGTCTGTGAAACCTCATTTGCACTAGCCCGCATGCACCACAACTAGCTAGCGTATCGCGTGTCCTACTACCGTATGGTAAGACAGGTGTAGACAGGCCGTCAAATGACTACGCTGTCTAAAGTTTAGACTCTAAACATACGGATGCGATCCGGTCACTTGAAAACGACCGTGTGGACAGACACGCTAACATAACAGAATTGAAAAACAAATCGGATTTGCCTGCTGTGTGACCTGCTAAAGTTGACTCGGCCAGAGAACGTGATGTGAATGCGTGGTTTGAATTGTCCCACAGCTATTCATATCCAGTGAGTTCTTGATCTTTTGGATACCGTTCGGAGAAATTGACTGAATCCAGATCCGCTTCTAAGCACAATTCCAGTGAGACCATTGAGAGATTATATCAGTCATCAGACAGTAACTTGAGGGAGCGGATTTATGACTCTTGTCAGATCAGTGGCAACGTTGCCGGATGACATCAGCCGATCCTCTATTCAGCTATTGTCCTCCGGACTGGGAAGGGAGCTGGTAGCGGTGATGTTGGAATGCAAATAGAAACGTCCCCTACCCTTCGTGCTGCCATTGTCTTTGCCCTCTTTGCTCTCAAACCACACTGGCGAAGGCATACGATACACAAGTGTGGGCAATCTCTTCGCCATCAGCTTTCATCGCTCATCTTTGGCTGTAGTCTAGACCGTAGTAGCCACGCCACAGTAATACAGGACTTACAGCAGCACGACTGCGGGACTGTAGGAAGCTACGCAAAGGCCTCCACATCTGTAGAATGATGTTACAGCTGTGTTAATGATCAGAAAGTCCTATATCCTTATGCTCAGATGCTGTAACATTTAACCCATATACATGTCTGGGCTCAGTCCTTTCAGACATGATAGATTGGTCTGAGGCCCTCTGTATTAGCAACATAATGGCAGCTTGTTAAAGAATTAATGTAGAACAGAAGAGCAGCAGAAAGTGGCCTGAGGGGCAGTTAGAGAAAGGGAGAGATACTTGCTCGCTTTGAGCACTCTGTACAAGGATGCTCATTCATTGGTCACCGGCAAAGAGGATACGTGTGTGTGAGTGTGTGTGTGTGCGCGTGCGCGCGCGCGCGTGTGTGTGTGTGTGTTAGTGATGTCTCTTTTTCTCTCACAAGGTTTTGCACGCAGAAACACACGCATACGTGCACACTCTAGTGCGTCAAAACGCGCACGCGCGCACGCACACACACACACACACACACAAACAAGCACCATCGGCAACACAGGTCACAAGACTTAGCCCACTTGCCAACATGACCTTCTCTGGGGCTAAACAGCATGCGGTCCCTCTGACAATCCACGACTTTGCAGTCAGTTTTACCATGTTTCAGTCAATACAGTTGAACGAGCATGCGAAAACATCCCCCCTCTCCATCTCTAACATCCACATCTGAATAGTGCACTTTGTAATGCTCTCTTTATCACCTTATTGGAAATAGCATCTTACCTTACCGGTGTGCTTACGGTGACACTATAGCCACTGTTTCTGAGGCCTTCTCAGGTTGCAGACACCCTCCCTCCCGTCTAATGAGAGCTGGCAGGACCTCCTTTCTTCCTTACTTCCTTTAGATCCAACCAGACGGCCTGTGTCTGCTCTAGCTCTCTCTCTCATGTCTCTCTCTCCCCTCCCCTTTACACACTCTCTCTTCCCACCCTCTCTCTTCCCTCCTGCTAATACTGATAACTGGAAGGATATCCCTCCCACTTTCCTCCTCGTCCCCCATCCGGTTGTCTTGTCACTCACTCAACCCTCTCTCTCTCTCCCTCTCTCTCTCTCTCCTTCTCTCTCTCTCTCTCTGATAGTCTCTCTCTCCTGGAGCAGCGGCCGCTCTTCCTCCTCCCTCTCCTACCCGTCGCCCTCTGTGGAATCACAAGGGCCTCCTGGCGGATACCCAGAACCCTCTGGGGCCCTTCCATTTCCTCCTTCCTCTCTCAATCTCTCACTCTCTCTTGCTTTCCTTAGCCCTGTCTTCTCTGTCTAATCCATGACTCCACAAGGCTGGAATCCACCTGACTTCTGGGGAGGATTTGTGGACCCCAGCAGGAGAAGGTGCAACGTTGGACCTCGGTTGCCTGCAGAACCTCAGGCAGGATTCATTGAACGCCAGAATGCACAGAAACCCCCGATTTAATGTCTTTTCCTTTTTTAGAAATGTCAAAAGTGTGACGCCTGGAAATGTAGCTACCTTCTCGAATGGGTAAAGAAAACGAAAGACATCCTTCTGCCGCACTTAAAGTGTCCTTGTTATGAAAGTGACAGTTAATAGTTTAGTAGCATTAAATTATGTATTTTTGTTCATTTTAAATCTCACTGTTTAGAATGTACATTCAGAATGTCTGTTTTGGAAAAAATAATGCATTTGATTATTTAAGATGAACTGCATCTGTTAATTGGAAAATGTGTGTGGATGTTCTCAGGAATTAATGCAACTGCGGGGACACGATCATACAAGGTTTTTCTACCACAAACTAGCGTGCTAGTGATTTCAAAGAAGACAATGGATAGCAATAAAATCTCCTTTTCTGCAATAATGCAATAACTGCTTCTGTTTTCATTGCCTGTGTAATCAGTTGGGTCATTGTCGCCACCTCGCTGCACATTCCCACATTTCAACTGACAAACTCATATTCCCTTTTATATTATTTATATAAATTTATATTTATACAAATTGAACTCCAATAAAGGCTTAACGCGGGCTGAACCTGAAATAGTTAAGACACTCACCACGACACAACACCGCGAGCAAAAATAACTAGATTCTATAAACAACGTTGACTTAGCCTTGTTGCCGAGTACATCCTAAATCCTTGTACATCCTCGCCCGCTTTAACACCCTAACCCCGAGGGTCTCTTCTCTCTCAGTAGTCGGACCCCAGCTGACCCCGTGGGCCTCAGACAGTTTTAGACAGAGTTACAGCTTCTGAAATAACCCCAGGTCATACTGATGTGCCGACGCAGGTGTTATGATGAAAATTATACCCCCTGACAATTCTGTGCCTATTGTGAGATGTGTGTGTGTGTGTGTGTGGACCCCTGT
>OMKK01036951.1:8410-19975 GCA_900302305.1 Polymixia japonica | reverse complement strand
GGGAGGGGAGATAGGAGATAGGATATAGGGGAGAGGACATAGGAGATAGGGGACAGAGGAGAGAGGAGAAAGGAAATAGGGGAGAGGAGATAGGAGATAGAGGACAGAGGAGAGAGGAGAAAGGAAATAGGGGAGAGGAGAGAGGAGATAGGAGAGAGAGGAGATAGGAGTTATCTGGGTCACTTGTAAGATAGTCCTAGCATAAAGCGATACTTTGTATCTCTGAACAATAGATACAACTTGAACTGCAGTGAGGAAATTAGTTTTCAGTTCATGAGACGATGATATTGGCCGAAGTCGAAGTAATCAACTTTCACAGTTAAACAAATATCCATTCGTTAACCCTTGCGAATATTCAAATATCAAAATTAGTCACAAGGCACACCCCTAATAAATAGGCATTTCCTTTGCATTAGCGGAGGCTCAGGGCCTCGGTGTTCTTACCCTGAGCAGGATGCTGACGGCGCAGGCCATGCCCACCTGGCCCACTCCCACCACGGTCACCTTGTTCCTGGGGGGCTCGGCGGGTCCGCTGGCCATGGGAGTGATCAACTTCTGCAGCACTGACGACATGATCACAGCTAAAGGGAGGGAGAGAGAGAGAGAGAGAGAGAGAGAGAGAGAGAGAGGGAAGACTTAGACTTCTTATACAGACCAGGGGTCAGATTCACGAAAGGTTCTTAATAAGTTTTTCCCTTAACTTTGGACATAAGAAGACAATTAAGAAAAGTTTGTATTCACAAAGAAATGTCTTAAGAATGTTCTTAACTTTTTTCTTAAGAATAAAGTTAAGAAGAATTGGGATTGTTGAAATCATTTGTATGTTATTTTTTCGTAAATATCGATAATCATGGCAGTTTCACTCAGATACATCGTTTTCCTTAAGACATTATTTACGAAGTTCGTAAAATATTCTGAAGAATTGCACTTTGATAACTATCTTACTAACTTCTCTATCTTATGCTAAACTAAACTAAAATAACTAAACTAAACTAAACTAAAAAAACTAAACTAAGCTAAGCTAAACTAAACTAAACTGTTAGTGTTACACTAACACTGACACACACACACACACACACACACAAACACACACACAATTCAACTGGAGTGCGTTACCCAAGCCAAATTGTATCTAAACGGCTTTCTTAACAACACACAGGTCAGGTCAGAGGGTTGGTGAGAGACACAGCTGTCACTGGAGGAGACTGTAGACAAGCAGGAAGTCATATTACCAAGGGCTAAACCAGCCAAAACACTATTTTAGTAAAAGGTAAACATTAGCCCTGCTCTGTGGCTCTTTCTCTCTCTCTCTTCTATACACATACCTTACTCGCTCACTCTGCACAGTAGCCTAGCAGACAGTGGTCAAAAAAGAGTTTCTGAAGCCAGAAAATAGGTCAACTTCATACTTACTTACCAGTGACACACGCCCTACGTGTCACCACAGTAAAACTAGCTACTTTCACAGGAAAAACCCAAGTAGCCTAGTACCCCTTTCCACACAAGACTTCTAGTCAGTAGCTTTTTACGCAAATAAGCACAAAATATAGCCCGCTACATTCCTATCAGCCCGAGCATTGATAATATAGACAGAAGAAATCCTCATTTGTAGGCAAAGGAGTTCCAAACACCCTACACTGTAAGACCCAGCTGCAAGGAACAACTGTCAACCCCTATATGAAGGGTCAAATCAGGCTTCAAACACTTACAGGAAGACGCACGAATGGGCAACAGAAACCTTGACATCCTGGTAGTCTTCTACTTCCACCGCAGGGATCAATCCCAGAAAACAGAGACGAACAACTCGCAAACAAACACCGCTGTCCATTTTAAATACCGAAGTCTTATCGTGAATATTATTGTTTGCGTTGACTAGCTAATCATTTGCGTTGTTCTTTACTAAGAAGGCATCACTCTCCGCAGATAAACATAATGCAGAATACAGTTTGTTATGAGTGTTGTGTTAATCTGTCATATTGCTGTACAAACATTACGTATGCACATAGGCTATCACAGCTGACATGACCGTTTGTCATTTTGTTATCTTGTTTAAAAAAGTACACTGGATTCATCAGAACAGGCTCATGACCTAAGACCTATTGTGAAGAAATGTAATACCTATAGAGCTAAGTATTAACAAATTACACATTATCTCATTAAAGACAATAAAAGGTGTCAAAATTTGCTTTAAAATGTCTGAATCGTAGAAGAAATCATGTTTTCTTCTTCTATATGGCCATTTGCTGTGGGGAAATCAACTCTGACACTATATGGAAAAGCAGAAGGAATGTAGGCCTACAAATGATAAGATGCAAATAATTTTCTCTTTCATATAACTAAAAGTAAGTTATCAAAATAGTGGTTTGTTAAAACCAGTATCAAACTTGAAGGGTTGGAACCAGTATTGAGAACAACCCCTGACCAGTAGTAACGACAACGATACCAGCCCAGATTGAGGCCAGATTGAGAAGTGAGCCTCGGCCTCTTAGTCTGAAATTAGACAGGCAGCTGTTCATGATCCAGATGGGGGACCTAATCTCCCCTTAGTCCAGCATGGTGGTCCCCCTGGACGTCCCAGCTGGAAGCACGATGAGAGGGACAGAATTTAGTCCCCGCCCAGAGGTGGTGCAGGTGCAAGAGGATAACCCAGTTACTCTCTTTCTGATTCTCACACTCTGTCTCTCTCTCTCTCACACACACACACACACACACACACACACACACACACAGAGGCACTGCTAGAAAAATAATTAAAATTAGGCACCCAGCCCAACCCAATTAACAGTATTACCTCTCCTCTCTGGAGGGTCCTACTTTCACCTAGCTGCACCTTTGCACACAAAGACAAACACACACACACACACACACACACTGGTTTTTAACTACCAATCTGTATTCTGTGTGGAACCTGTAATCCTGCAAACAAATACCTCCTCCTCCAGCTGTTGTCTCTCTCTCTATCTCTCTCTGTCTGTCTCTCGTTCCCTCCCTCTATCTGTCTCTCTTTCCCTCTGTCTCTCACTCTCTATCCCTATCTCACTCTGTCTGTCTCTCTCTCTCACTCTCTCCCTCCCTCTCTGTCTCTCTCCCTCTCTCTCTTTTAGGCCATAATCCAAAAGACAAGGTTCTTTTAGGTTTTGGCCAACAGGCCTAGATTCTCCAGTTACAGTGACATGAGCCAATAACTGTGTACACTAGCCAGTGTAAAACACACTAAAGGGGACAAAATAAATATGTAGGCTATTTTAAAATGAATTGTATAACATATTACCCAATTCTTACAATGTAAAAACATACACATTGAAACAGTAGCCTTTAACTAGCCTATATGTTCCATGACACCACCTGATCTATCAGTTACCACAAAGAACAGGACTAAAACAAAGTGATCTCAGTTTGTTCTGTTTTGGGACACTTCCTCATTCAGTCCTGCTCGTGATATCTCTCAACAAGTTGCAGTACCCACAGCGACGTCATCAAGGTCAAAAGGACACTTAAATAAGGGGACAAGGGGACAAGCTAGGGGACAAGGAGAGGCGTTGTTCAGACAACATGACAGCCACCAGCCACATAACCCAAGATGAAGGATGATTCAGAAAAAAAAAACTCCTTTACAAATTGTTCAACAGCCTGGTTTAACCTCATTTCAGCGAGGTCAGAGTAGGTCAATTGACTACAATAGCTATATTTTTAAAGAATATTCTGTTGTAGGATTGATCAAATTAACAGCACTTGGTAGAAATCTTCGAGGCCCTGTGCTGTTGCGATGGTTATTTCACGGTTATTTTTATTGACCTTAACGTTATGTAATAACAACAATAAGCCCAGCGAGCTTCTGGTTCTGATGTTGGTTGTGTTTCTTTTATGAGGAGAACAAACCATTCTGAGAGGAGACGAGACCACTTACATTTAACAGCCTCGACTATAAAACCTTTCACTAATTATGTCGTTTCCGCGATATAACCGCAGTCGACTTCAAGTTCACTGCAAGTTCACTGCTATTTCCTGACTAAACTACAGCACAATATATAATATCAGCCGACGGGAATTCGATTAAAGTTTGAACAAATAAAAAAATTTAAAAAAAAGAGAAAAGTGCACCGCTAATAAATGTAACATTAAAGCGACCGATTACTTCCAGAGACGATGCACATGTTAGATCTTCGTTACATTGTTATTTGATCTAAACGAGCAGTCTGAGAGCAGCTACGTCACCGAACTGTACTTTCTGCAGTCAGCATTAACTGTAATTGAAACTAGAGAAAAAAAAAAACATTTGGCACTTTAATTTCCTCAAACTATTTCAGCGTTAACTCGAATTCGATCGACGTTCAATTCGTTGCAAACAAAACAAAACAAAAAAAACCTTGCAACAATTTAATTCTGACTTGGCAGACATTGAAAATGGTTTCCTGCAGCCTGCATCCATGTCATTATGTGCATCCATTGCTGCTGAAGCGATATGCACGCATCCCCTTCAGAGAACAGACCCCCGTTATGAAGAAACACCCAATAATAAGCGCAGTACGTACATTTTTTGCTGATATTTCTAAGAGAGAATATCCTCTTTTGGTCCAAAAGGGAGGCAGATGATGGCGCAGCGTCGAAGGGGTTTGGCAGTGAGATGGAGACTTGTGGAGTGCGGGAGTTGAAGCGGTTGCTGAGAGGAGGAGGAGGAGGAAGAGGAGGATGGGGTTGCCAATGTGACCACGTAGCGTTCACATGTGAGGAAGGGTGCAAGAGAGCAGGGGACTGTATATAGGCTGCCCTTATCTGTGTTGAGGAATGTAGAACACGATTGATAGCTGAAGGTTAGCACTTGGAATCGATTTAATTCAAAACCCAAGCTCCTCTCTCCTTTGTTTGTCTTGTGTGTGTAACCTTTATTTAGGGAGGTTTGGACTCAATCATAATTATGACCAAGAGGTAGCAACATTCATGAGATATTTTCACTTTTAGCCAACCTATAGGACTAGTAGGCCTATATTAGTGAAGTTTTCTTCATACCAAGAGAAGAACTTGACAGGTATATTTGCACATTGTGTGGGTGTGCCCGGATATGGATGGACTTTCACCTGTAAATTAAACATTCATAATGTTTCAAGATAGCTGTTATTGTTTTTGCATGCAAGTCGTTTAAATCTTTGGCTAAACTGAACTACACTCAACACACAATTGCACAATTTGGGTAAACCTTTTTTTATTTTATTTTTTACCTAAATCATATAATGTGACACCTTAATGTTATAGATTGAGTAATTGTATTATTGTGTAACAAAATGAACAGTCACAGATATCTCAGCTCACAGCTAGTGGATGTGTGTGAAATATTCAGATACAACTGTTCTTAACCCCAAAGACACTGTTAATATGTGGGCTGTGGCCAGGTAGGGTAAGTGGATATCAGAGAGAGAGTTTTATTGGGTTCAACGGTCACTGGGTCATTTATGAACAAAGGACGTCTTTGAACCTAGACAGAGTGTCACAGTAGACGCTTTGACTCAGAATACACTCTGCGGCTGTAAAGCAGGACTGGAGAGTTTCGTAATCTTTTGCTGAATTGAAATTCATATATTCTTTGAGGAGGTGTCCTGTGGTTTCCAGGGAGCTAGAACAAAAATGTTCTCGAATGCTTGGCCTCTTCTGTTTCATCCATTACCGTTTCAGAATTCTGTTTTTAATATACCCGACTAGCAAAATATACAATAACAGACATATTAGTGGATGAATTCTCCAAAATTCTGCTATGCTCCAACAACAGAAAGGAAGGACCAATGGCAGCAGGCGGATGCGTGTGCACATGCTTCTCTCTCCATCTCTCTCCTGATGTGGCACACATGATACACACAGTGATGATGCAGGCTGGTACCCAATAGGAAGCCGTTGTTACGCCTCTGTTACCATCCAATGAGATTAGAGGATGCTGATCCCTCAAAGGCGCCCAGTCAGCTGCAAGCAAGGGCATTGTGTGTTGAGAACACAGTGAGTGTGTTAAAGGCTATTGTGTTATCAGTAAGGAGAGTGGAGAGCAGTTGACGAATGGATCGGATTGGTCGGTGTAAGAGGGAGTGTCTGTTAGGCTGTTACATAACACAAAGCCCCCCTGGGATGCGACCTCACTCTGTCTTTATTCGTCTGCGTCTACGTCTGTCTGTCTGCTGTAATATATATATATATATATATATATATATATACTGTATATATTATCCATGAACAAACATTCACAGACAGTCTATGAAAATATTTTTTCAGATATTCTCAAACCTCCTGATGCTGTTTTTGTCAGTGAAGAACAAATATAATTGCTTGTCCTTCAGGTTGATTATTTGACCTTTATAAGGAACAAGCCCTCTCAGACAACAGTCACAACAGTCAGCTGCACATATCGCAGGTCTTGGGTATGTTTACAAGATGGAGGTCCAGATATCTGGCAGCCTTGGAAATGTTCACTTCCGTCCTGTTTTAGGCTTAAAGAGATTGTAGGCCAATCCAAAAGGAGGGCAAACAAATAGCAAAATTCTGTCCAGTCTCAGACATAATAAGATCAGATTTTAAAATGTATAATTTATTTATAACTTGACTGTAGTGGATTTAAATAGCACATTTACTTTAGACAGTAGGCTTATGCCAGTAAAAAAGGTTGTGAATAGCATATTATACCAAATAGTGCCATACAGGCTGGTTACAGGATTATTCTTCAATTCATCCAACAAAAAAAGACTAGTGAATTGTTTGGTTATGTTATTAAGTTATTACAGATGAAAATAGGAAACAGCAACCTTTAAGTACCAATGCAGAGGTTGAACCACGTTGCTCGAAGGCCACAAAGTGCTGCCCTCTTGTTTTGCTTTAGATCATATCTTGTTTGGACTGCGTATTTCCTGTAATTTGGTCTTATGAAAAACAAGGTGTTTGTTGATGGATGACCCCTATCGGTTCCAGGTGTACCCTGGTGTACTCAGCTGTTTATTAGTCTGGATGAAAAACCTCTAGAGCTCACTCTTCACGTTGTCTACATACAATACAATCTCTGTCAGGTAATTACTCTATGTTGGTTACTACTAGTCACATTTGCCAGAAATCCCTCAAATAGTTATGATTAAGGCAGGGACTGAAATCGAAACACCTTTCTGCTGTAGGGACTCCTTCTGAAAGTATACAGTTATAGGGAGAGAGCAGTGGCTTATGCAAAATATTTGAGCTAAATTGCCATTCACACACATTTAATCTAATTTGTTTTACAGTCGATGAAGTAGAGTTAAAGCTGCAGTTTTGTTTTGTTTTTTAACGAAAGATAACGGCCTCTCTAAGAAATTGGATTAGGTATATGTTGTCACTGTTTCCAAGTGTCGTATCTTCTTTTGGCTGAATAATGTGCAAATATAAATATCGCTATTCCACGATAATTATAGTTTTATGATGACATAACAATACATACTTTCGAATGAATTAGATAACATAGTTTACACCATTAAGATTAGATTCATTGCTGTTGGCAAGAGTTACAAGGGGCTTGAAACTGCATTTTTGAGACCAGATTTTAAAAGCGCTGTTGGAAAGGAAATCAGGTACAAAAGCCTCTCACAGATGAAATGAAATGAGAGGTAGTATTCACTGCATGCAGGTAGCATTTTGATGCTTAGAATCTTACAAAAACAGCTTTAAGTTATAACGGAAGTATTCTGGGATCCTCTTGGTCCTTACATTTAAAAAAAAAAAACGACTGCACTCGATGAGACAGTATAACCAGGGTGACCACGTGGTTGACAGTCTGTGCTTCAGCCAGAGGATCTGGGTTAATATCTAAAGATACAAACAGGCCCTGATTCCTTTTCCTATAAAAAAAAAGAAAAAAGAAATTGCACAACACCACACTGTCATCAAACTGTTTTAGGTTTCTGTAAATACTCATGTCATACTTTTTTTCATGTATACAACTTAAACTTCATCCTGCCCTTGACCTTGGTAGACGTTTGCCAGGGAGGTCAGAGAAAGGGCAGGGGCAGAGGAAGGAGCCAAGACAATGCACTTCCTGCACATGTCTTTAGGAAAACAGAAAAAGAAGCACTTGTCATTACGTAACCGCCAGTGGTTGGCAGATGAACCACATGCGTGTCTAGTTATTGAGTCAACCACAGAGCAGTCAATGTAGTTGTTACTGTCAATAAGGATGATAAATAGCCTTAGTGTGAGCTGCCAATGTTTACACATAGCTGACATTCTTCAACAGTGGTGGCGAATCATGGACCAAGGAGGGACAAGCAGGTTTTCATTCGACTAGGGCAGGTGATTTCACTGATTAATGAAATCACCTGGTGCAGAGTTTGATTGGAATGAAAACCTGCGGCCTCCTGTCCCTCCATGGTACGATTCCCCACCCCTGTACTACAAGGACAATCCCCTGACCTCACAGGCCAATGTGAAAGCCGCTGGCCAATGAGCACTCATGGAATTTCTGCACAGCCAATCATAAAAAAGCATCTGGACAGTAAAACCTACTGGTCTTTTCCCTTGGGTATACTGTATAGCTGGATAGAGATATAGCTTGTGTGTCACAGAAAAGTAAGAAGAGCTAAAGTAAGAAGTTATTGTACTCGAACAAGTGAATCTGAGAATGTGATTTAATTTTCCAGTTCATTTAGGGGGCAGGCAAAGAGAATTTGACAGAAATTGTTATTTATACCTCTGCAGCATGCTTTAAGATGAAACATTAAAGGATCTGTTCCCAAATAACTATAAACACACTCAGCTATAGTATGTACCATTTGATAAATCAAAAGCCTTTTGCTCAAATGACTTGGCTCACAACTTTCATAAATCACTTGATTTTGCTAATATTTAGCTTTATGTGTGACAGATTAACTAGTACACCTCTCCTTAGTTTGACCCTCTTCATCCTGTACAGTAACGGCAAAAACTTTTCCAACTTCTCAGACTTTAGTCCTCTGTAGAATGTCTCCCTCCCACTGAAAATTCCACACCGCAGAGCTTGCCAAGCCAGGCCCCCTTCCTCATATGACCAGCTAGTGGGCAGGAACACTGGCTTGGCTTTCACAATGACCTCCAAACTCAGTACAAGGGTGGAAAGACAATGGGGGGGACGGTTGAATGCACTTTCCATCACGCATGCGCCACAAGACAACATTATCTTTTGCCCTCATTCTCTGTCTCTCTGGGCTAATGGAGACAGTATTAACCATTTCCTTCCCTGTTTCAGGAGACTTGGAGCCAGGGAGCAACAAGTATCTCACATGAAACGCACAATATATTGTGTAAAGTCATATAGTGTGAGTTTAGTTTACATAATTAATAATGGTTGAATAATGGTATATTGAATGTTGAAACGTTTGATTTAATGTTTCACTTTGATTTAAAATAGTCAAGATGTTGATATATGATAACTAAATAAGACTCAAGTGTAATAATTTAGCTCTTCAAATCAAGACTACTAATTTCAATTAATAATCCTGATAACAATTACTCACTTAATAATCGGAAGTATTAAACAGCTCTACCAGCAAGATAAACTGAGAAATACTACAGTAATATACAATACTAAGGACAAAGCAAAGCAAACTCTAGAAATATGTTTTTTTTTCTTCCCAGAGAGATCTCTACTGAAAAGGTTTTTTATTCAGCTGTTCGTGTGCATCACTTATCCATGACGCCCTGGATTGCTGTTGGCAGAACATGTTGGGGTGGCTTACAGCGGACAGAATAAAGATTAACTGGCACCGGTCGAACCCACAGCTGTTCCATCTCCGCCACAGACACACCGGAGAGAGAGAGAGAGAGCCCTGAAATAGACGGATCTTTTTCCATGATCAGAACTTTCTGGAACTCGGCCCCAAGGACAATGGTAACGTGTTGAACAGATAGGCTATCAGGGCTGCCAACAACCACCCCATGGAGGTAGCTGTCAACTTGTTTCAGCGTCTGCTGCACAGTGTTGTTACATAATGCATGGCTGAGCCTATCCAGACAGTTCGGTGCAGACAGTTGAGTTGCAGCTAACTGGGAATAAATCACTGGACCGTGAGATGGATGTCTAATCAAAGACGTCACCGTTTTCAAAGTTTCACCATAACTGAACATAGAAATGACATGAAAAATGAATAATTAAATATTAGAGTTCTGCAAAGCCATATCCGTGTACCAACATACCTACGTTTAAGGAAAGGTTCGTCTCATTCGTGGGCCCTGATACATGTTTTACTCAACAGAACACAACAGCAGTGGCATTTTAATCCATTACCGTTTCAATGGCACCGCTGTCGAGAAAGGTCGCAAAAAGGGGACATAAACGGCCTCCATTTCCCATGACCCCTTTCACCTTCCACTGCCGGTAGTGCCGTTAGCCAGATTCACTGAAAACAATTTTTTTTAACATAAGACAACACCGTTGTTTCGTGGCTCCCACAGGGTTCAAACTACCCATTTTATTAAGAAGCAAATGGATTGTAATGACAGCTATAGTTTCTGCGTTATAATGGGTTGTCCGATAGTTTCCGGTCGAGGTTCTGCGGGATAACTGTGACCCCCCGCAAGGCTTAGGCGCATTAGATGACGTAGATACCGGAAAACTACCGGCTGGTCTGCTCACCTACCTGCCTCCATCTGATACACTGATATTACTCAGTCGTGCACCCAGTTCAGGCACCTTTCTCACATGGCTGTATATATATATATATATATATATATATATATGCTGGCGCCCCTATATTTGATAAATAACAGTGTTCTACTACCAGCACCGTGAGTTTATATATACAAGCTTTTGTAGAAACTGACGTCAAACTATAGTAAGGTACAGTGGATGCATGCAAATAAATATTGACTGAAATGCAGAACCATACAAGCCTGCATGAAACGACTGACATAAAATGATCATCAGACAAGTCTTGCTTTAGTTAAACTAAACCCACACCAGTACATCCCTGGCAGTAGATGGAGTCCGAGCTCCCCCTAGTGGTAGAAAAGTGAAACATGTCAGAATTGAAAGAATGAAACAACTGTTGAAGTCGGACTTGGGTTGGTCCATTAGTTTGTCCACACTGAAATAAATTAAGTCATTTAAAGAGAGATTATTAGAGTTATTAGAAAAATAAAATGACGAATCCCCAAGAGAAGCCGAAGTATCATAACAAACAAGCAATTTATGTCAAGCATCTTTGTCCATTGCACTTTAAGAATACATTTAAAAAAAAAAAGAAATCCACAACCATAAAGTTTATCCAGGGAATCATTTCTTTAATTAGAATTTCCACATAACTAATGACAGGATTTGATAAAACCAGACTGTTTCTACATAGGAATAACTCTCTGCCCGTCCCTTGGCAACCCAAGGGGAGACAGCTGATCCTCTCCCTTTCCTTTGTTTTTATTAAATATACATGGAGTAGCAGCCCAGTAGAGCAGAGGAGCTGGAGGAACATAAATATAGAAAACAGCTGTATAAGTCAGGGGGTCAGGTGTGTTGAGTGGAGACTGCTACTCAGTGAAGAGTAAGTACGGGGGGGTGTAGGGGATGTTTGGTGGGGTGGAGGGGTTTTTACTCTGTGAGGC
>OMKK01036944.1:0-13675 GCA_900302305.1 Polymixia japonica | reverse complement strand
TGGTATTTTGAATTGATGAGACACCCACTCAATGTTTGGATAGATCACTGCCATTTCAAATGCCTCTCTCTCTCTCTCTCTCTCTCTCTCTCTCTCTCTCTCTCTCTCTCTCTCTCTCTCTCTCTTTCACTCCCTCCAATCCCTCTCCGTTCTCCTCGTCCTCGTTTCATTCTTTTCCTCCTTGTCTTTCTGTTTGAAACCCCTGGAGGAGCCCTGACGGCGATGTGTGAGTCTCAGACCAGACAACACCAAACCATTCAGACCCTGGTCAGAGAGCTCGTCCGTGGCTGTGGACCGTCAGCCTCAGGTAACTATCTGCAGGGCAGTGCTGTCTGTTGTGTCATGTTCAGTCATCACACTGATCTGATAGCTTTCCTCGCCTTTGTTTAACTGTGGTATATTATCTTCCAATTCAATCAATGCAAACTTCAAATTAGAGGAAGGATTTTAAGTGGTTCATTAGAAAATGTTATGAACTGTACCCATTTTGGAAACAGATATGATCGCTCAATTATGATTTATCATTATTTGCTAAACACAGATAATTCTACCAGCGAAACATATGGTTTTCTAAAGGAACGGTCTTAAGAGGAACCATAACGTTATGCTGGACTGAAATCCAGGCCTGGTGTAAACAGGCCGTTTATTAAAGCAGACGGCTCTGATCTGGTTTGTACTAATCTGGATCTGTCTCGTTCTGCGTCCAGCAGTCCCTTCCCTGTGAGAGAGATCAAACCATTCAACGACGTCGAAAGTTGCTTACTTCAAGAGGAAATATGCGGAAGAAGAGGATTTACGTGGAGGGCTACGCGGATATTTTCAAAAAGTATGAACGTCTGCTTTTTTCCCTCTTCTCTACTCAGATCGGCCCTTGGGGGAACAGTGTGTAATCTTATTAGCTGTGTGATGACAAATGCTGACCCATCTAAAGAGTTTATTGATCTTGGCCACATAGAATATTGGGCTTCTTATCTTTATTGATTATTCCAGGAAAAAACAAATGAATGTACACTCGCTGCTTCTCATTCGTTTACCAATAGGCGGCCTTTGCTTTTATCTTTTCTCCTCCAGTCCTCCTCTCCTCTCTGTATACCTCCTCACACCTCCTCCCATCTTTGTGGGGGGGGGGCGCTGTGGCTTTGACCCATGACCTTCTTGGTTGCTTGTAATGTTTAGGATCCAGGAATGAAATCACTCTACCGTCGTGTTCGTTGTTAAGTCGCTCTGGGTGAGAGCGTCAGCTACACGCCTTACGATGTGAAACGTTAAATAAATCCCCCGCCGCTTGTGTTTGTCTCCCTCAGCACCTGATACTGCGTGAGGATCGCAGCTGCATCCTCAAGCTGTCTCTGGAGAAGCTGAGGTTCCTGGAGGACCCCGAGGCCTACCTGCGCCGCTCCGTCCTCATCAACAACCTGCTGAGGAAGATCCACCATGAGGAAGAGGAGCTGGAAGCAGAGGAGGGAGAAGAGGAGGAGGAGGAAGAGGAGGTGGAGGGCAGACAGGGAGGGAGGGGAATCATCGGCGCGATGGGCCCGGCCGGAGGACCGCAGAGGCTGATGTACCCGGACAGGAAGAGGGTGAAGGTCTTGGTGACAGACTGCTGCTCCCCTCCTTTTGGCCTGGAGGAGCTGCCACACTACCGCCTGATGCCCTACTACCCCTCAGCCACCTGCCTCTACAGCCTGGGAACCTGCCCCGGCCTGGCCCCCAACCACGCGCATCAGGTCCTGCTGTACAACCTGGGCAGCGACTCGTGACTCTGCACGGACCACGCCTCGTTGCCTCGGATTCGCCAAGAGTCGGGGGGGTAAAACGAGTTGTCGACTCACAGACCGGGCGCGTGGATGTTTAAAGCACGCGTCGTTCGGTCAGGTGTACCGAGGGAGAGGCGGTGCTGTTGTTCCCCTTTGCTCGTACACCAAAAACTATTGTTGACAAGGGGCTGCGTTTTATATTTTGTGCTGAACATGCAGGACTTCATCCCTCCTCTCCCTGGCAGTAGCGTAAAGTGGTTGAGAACATTTTCCTTACAGCTGAATCCCTCTTCAGCGCCGAAGGTCTTAACGTCTCTTGGATGTTCAATAGGGTCTTTCAGCACCAGTCGGGGTTTCGTCCTTCGGAGGCTCTGTTGTGTAAATGCTGATGTGAGAGACTCCGCGCCAGAAGTTCTTCTTGTCGTTGTCGTCGTTGTGTTGTTGATTTTTATGGATATTGTTGCTCATGGAAACCGTGAGCACATTCAGGGATTACGGACTGTAGGCTACTTTTGATGCACTGTGCCTCTTATGGAGAGGTCTGGATTTCTGTTGTCGGGAGCATTCATGCTTCTGTTTTCTTCTTATTCTAAACTACCGTGTAATTTATGAAATATTCTGTGCTACATTCCCTAGACTATGTGAAGCGTTAAGATAGCTCAAGGTCCTCACTTTCAAAAGATACTTATTCAGAGGTACACATACTGCCAGTGGAAAGATTCGTTTTCTCTCTGTATTTGATGTTATGCGTTCATCAATGAGCTGTAATCACGTTCATTCTGCAAAACGTTGCTGCCCTCTGCTGGTAAATACTGGAAATGTCGACAGCACATTTGGTGTCACCAGTGGGTGATTTGCTCAAAGTTTCACAATGGGAATAGATGGTGGATGAAGTGATCCATCAATATTCCCCCTAAGTCTCAAGTCTGCAGTTACAAGAGCGATGCATTACTTCTTTTGTGCAATCCTATCTCATCTTCTGGAAGTTTCTGTGTAAGGCGTCAACATATTTTGTGTTTGTTGTGTTTTGAAGATATATTTAGGCTACTAAGCACAGAATGTCAGTAAATTATTATTTCCCTTCACACTTTACCCAAAATCTGACATGGGTCAAATAGTAGCTGCAAAGTTTTGATGAGGGACTGAATTTTATTAAAATTGTCTGGATGGGTGGTTAATGATTCATCATTTTAATGTGGAAGGTTGTGTCTTTCTGTATTTGAGTATTCTGTGACTGTGAGGAGTTTCCCTCCGTTGAAAAATCTTGATAACAATCACTAAAATGAAAACAAACAAAAAATAAAACAAACTAAAGGCAACTGTAAAAGAAACTCAATATTTTACGAGAATTTATATTTTGGTGAAAGTGCATAGTCCATATTTAAGATAAGCTATTTTGACAAGGACCGTTAACTTTTTTCCAAGTGATTGATTATCGAATAAAGTATGTAAGGTGATAATACTTTAATGTGTTTTGTGAATTTTGAAGCCTATTGAAACATCTTTGTCATCATTTAATAATAATAATGATAATGTTTTTTTATAGCATTTGTATTAAACACGTTACCTTACATATATAGTTAGAAAAGCTTTAAATTTAAAATATGCTAGGTTTGTATATATTGCTACATATATTTGAAGCCACGCTCTATCTATCTATCTATCTATCTATCTATCTATCTATCTATCTATCTATCTATCTATCTATCTATCTATACCACCACGAACAGCTAATATCTATATTTTGATGTGGCTAATTATTTTATTTAATTGAGCTTTAATTTAATTATTTTACCTGGTAATAAAAAAACAGCGCCCCAAGTGATAAAAGCGCGGTCCCGTTGTGAAATCCCGAGTGCGTCAAGCGTGCGTGCACGCCGAGGGGATATTAATGGTGCGCGTCGCCGAGTCTCATAGACCTTCTGCTGCGGAGGATAACGGGTCGCTGGACGCGTCCACAACTAGTGAACCAGGACTCGTACAATCCGGTTTATACGTTATCGTTTGACCAATTAAGTATATTTTTCTTCGGTTAAACGTTCCCACAGATGTCGTAATACTATTCTTAAATGTTTAATTTTGCTCTGTTTTGGGAAGTCGCGCCAGAAAAATACTGGTGAAGCGAGAGTCTCCACTTCTGGTTACTTCCGTCTTCTCCTAAAATCCCGTTAAACAGCTTCTTATTTGACTGGGAGTCAATGAGAGTGTCTCACATTCGGTCCAGTGTCTTTTTTTAATTTGATTTAGCCAAAGAACGTAATGTTTCAAGTCTTAGCAAGCTACTGATAGCATGAGACTGAGACACTCTTTAAATTAGTTTAAAAAAACCACTTGTTTAGCAGGTGTTCATTTGTGCACATGCGTAGTACGGTGCTTTACGATATCTAATGAATCTTGATTAGGTTATTGCATAAGTTATCTGCCATACGTATCATCTATGTCTGCCTTGATAAACGACTAACATTAATATTCATAAACATTTTTAATTTTATACAGTTCTATGTACGCGCGAGATGATTTCCCGCCCAGTTACTCTCCGTCATTTCCGGTTCCGCCTTCGCGCGCGAGGATTCCCATAGGCTGAGCGTCCCGCGAGCATCTCGGTATTTGAACTCGTAACATCTTTGGTCGCTACACTCCGCGATGCTAACGCTAGCTAGCTAGCTGGCTTCAACCGCGTCCGTCTGCTGCTGGGAAACAGACTCTATGTCCCCTTTATCGTGATTAAACATGGAGAAAAGTCACCGGATCGCAGAGCTGTTCCACTACCTGCAGGACCCGCACCACGTCGCCCGGTTCCAGCGGCTCTGCGGGGTCTGCGGGACGTTTACGCGGAGCTCTGCGGGGAGCGGCGGCGACGCGGACCGGACTCACTCACACAACAACGGGGCTTGTTATCAGCACCTCGCCGGGGACGGAGCGGAGAAATGCGCCGTGGGTCACGGCGGTGGAGAGGAGACGAGGCGGAGGATTGTCGCTTCGACAACAACAACAATAACAACAACGGGAGGCTGTGTGAAGACGGAGGGTGAGATCCCTCCGCAGAACGGGGCGGTACGGGTCACCCCCGCCGGGGGAGAGGCGGCAGGTCGCGGCGGGTCTAACGGCTGCAGCCTCCCCGGGGAGAGCGATGCCTCCCCCGGCTTCCAGGACGCAGAGGTCCCGGCTCCCCCGCGGAGCAGCACCGTCAAGCCGCTGCGCAGAAACTCTCTGACCGGCGACGCGGGGCAGGAGTTCCTGATCCAGAACAAGTTCTTGTACTACCTGTTCACCTTCGGGACCGAGCTGGGCAACGAGTCCTTCTACATCACCTTCTTCCCGTTCGTCATGTGGAACATGGACGCCTTCGTGAGCAGGAGGCTGATCATGGTGTGGGTCTGGGTCATGTACCTGGGGCAGTGCACTAAGGATATCATCGGCTGGTCCCGACCCGCTTCTCCTCCGGTGGTCAAGGTGGAGATGTTTTACAACTCCGAGTACAGCATGCCCTCCACCCACGCCATGTCGGGCACGGCCATCCCTTTCTCCCTGTTCTTCCTGACCTACGGCCGCTGGGAGGTAAAGCCACACAGGAGATCTGATGCTGTTGATGTGTAATAGGGCTGGGCAATAACTCCCTATTATCATTTATAGTCTTCCAGTAGATGATGATATTGTGATGTCGTTATACACAATTCTGTTGTCTACATTAATTATAACAAGTGTGGTACACTCAACACAAGCACATTTTATTTAAAAATTGGCAAAATTAGGTAAAAACATTTGAACGAATATTATTTATTTAGTTTTGTTTGACATCACACATAACATTGCCATGGAATTCACTGTGATGAACATCAGTTTGTGTTATTTGACGTGTGATTTTGCGTAAACAAGCCATATTGTGACATATATCAATATCCAATTGACCATTGGAAATAAGAAATAACTGATGACATGGTTCGTTTTCTTTGTTTGTGAAACAGGGAAGTAAATAGTGTCCACTTCCTGCTGTTTTCTAAGAAGGGAACTGGGAAGTTCCTGGTGAAGTTTCTCAACATGCAGTATTTACATGCTATTGTTGCTGGGAAGTGAAGTCTGGAGCTTTCACTTCAAGACAGTTATTTCCACTTAAGACCAAATTATTTACAGAGTTCATAAAAAACTAGCATAGTGAGTTAAACAATAGATTTAAATATTTCTAAAGTTGTTTGGCATTAGCCATATACTTATGAATCATCGTTCCCAGAAGTAATAACATCTGGAGACCAGGGCTCTGTTTCAGCTGTCTGTTGCTCTTTCTCCCCTACGTGAGTTTCATCTGTCGTGCTGAATCCACTCTGAAACCCCCCTGAGTGAGGTAGGGGTTCGCTGCCTTGCTCAAGGGCACTTTGACAGGAATGGACATGCTGGCTTTTGCAGGGATCAATGATTTGTTGGTTGGTCACTGCACTCAGGTCAGCCGGTGTGTGACTAGTTACTGATATCTATATAATAAGAAATGGGGTTGCACTCCTAAAACATCTTGTACAAGTCCTTATGTTAGTCATTGTATTCATTGTCAGTGAGGCATCTCTAGGTTTTGCCTTTTGGTTTTAAAGGTGCTATCAGTGAGATGGTCCCTCTAGTGTTGGTGAGGTGAACTACGCTAACAATCCAAAACAAGAAGCACAGTGTTCCTGCTTGTGCAGACTGAGGGGAGGATCTGTTTGACAGGCCGCCAAAGCAAATATTATGGGACATCACTGCTTGTTCTGCAGTGAAATCAAATCTTATTAGGATTCAGGAGCTCAAACACATACAAGTCCTCAGTGTCAGTCCTATGACTCACTGTTAGTGAAGCATCTTCATGGTTCATCTCCTGATGACACTGGCTTCCTTTTGTCTAGCTTTAGGAGAGGGTTGTTGTGGTTCATAAATACCTATTGAAATGTTCAAAATGGTTGGAATAACATGTGTTCGGTTGAAGGCATTTTATTTAACAAGCTATTCTCTGCTGCTGTTATCTTCATCTCCTCCTATTCACTCCAATGGAGCAACACACTATTGTCTCCGGCCTGTAGAGGTCTAACAGAAGTCAGCCCAGTCCCCCTCTATTGTCCTGGTGTTCCTTCCTGGGTGTGTTGACGTGTGTATTGCGTATTGCACCAACCAAAAACGTGATGTGGGAAAAAAAGTATGCAGTATTGAAATGTAACTATGAAGGAACGTGGCCTCGTAGTTTGGATCACACTCAGAGTGCAGCGATGGGATTGATTTATCACACGCTCCCTCTTCCCTGCCTTGCTATCTGCCAGAACAGAAGATAAGAGAGCAACAACCGCTTGACCTTCTAATGTGGAACTGCAGATAAGACTGAGAGTCTCTCTCTCTCTCTCTCACCACTCCTCTGCAAACGAGTGGCATTAAAGGTCCCCACACATGATAAGCGGTAAAACTGCTCTGCACTGGCCATGTCACTGTTTTCCTATGGGGAGAGCCTGGCTTGGCGTGGTGCACCGCTCAAAATTCCCACAGAGCTTCGCGCTCAAAGTTCAAATTATTTCAACTTTGACCTCGGTTGCCGCTGACCTTTCAAAGCACAACCAGTGAGATAACAGCTGTATGTTACGTAAGCAGAAGCGACAGCAGCAAGCAGGGCAGGTAGAGAGCAATATCATACTGTGTGTTTCAGAGTTCCCCGAACTCTATAACATTAAAAACATACCTGGATCTCGGCAGGAAAAGTAATGCATGGCCAAATGTTCTTCAAATACCCCGGTAGCATCCTCGTTGCCTAGCAACATGGTGAATAGCTACCTTTGACGACGTATCCCTGCGCTGCGCTTTGCCTCTGCACCATGTGTCTGCACTATGCCCTACGTCGCGGCGAGCGAAGAACAAATCTCTTATCATCTGATGGCAGACCGGGTCGACCAGGTTGTAGAGGAAATGTTGTGCAACTCCTCAAGCAATGAACTGAGCGTAGTTTGCGGCAGTAGATCACGCTGACTGTAGAGATGACGATTTCCTGTTGTGAGTTTTAAACAAGTATCATATAAGTAGCCGTTCTCTCTGGGATACTGGCATGAGTCAGTCAAGGACAGAAACAACAACATTGTAAAACTTCCTCTGTTCTTTTATGAAGATAGAATTTGTTAGCCTTGTTCAAATAGTTCAAATAAAGTGAGGTCCACACACAGAGGGAGGGTTGCTTGCTTTTGCTATTTTTTTTAATTGTTTACATACACAAACGTTTCAGCACACAGGCCTTCTTCAGTGTGTAGGTGAAGAAACAGGTGTGTCAACTGTCAATTAACGGTACCTGTTACATGACATGGGAAAAGAATTAAAGAACAATTAGAGAGCAGTTAAAGGGGAGTGTAAAATGTCAGTTTGAAGGATCAGGCTTAGCTGTTCATTCATTAATCGTCCCTTGTTCAATACATCATCATCTGTGTCCAGAAATGTAATTACGTGGCTTGCGCAATCTGTGCAACATGCTGCTCAAGTATAAATGCCCTTTAGCACGTGTTGTGGACTCAGTGTTCTGCGGACTCAGTAACCTTTACTCTACTTGTCACCTTGGCTGCGAGGACACATATAGAGTATGTTACATTAGTATATTGCATTACTCACATTGATAACAGAGTGTCTGGATTTTCTCAAAATGTAACTTCCACGGCTTCAAACGGTGACCCCTGACCTAGTGAAGTGGAACTCGCATAACACACACTGGCCTTTCTCGACACTGACCTACAAGGGTAAACAGTACTAACTGCTGCTTTTGTGTTTTTTAAAGGTGAAAGGTCATGATTGTGGTCGAGGGTTCATATCAACAAGAGTTACACCCTGTGAATGCTAGTCAATGCTATGCAGTGCACGTATATTCCAATAATACTTTTGTCGGAGCATTTTCAAATGATTTCTCATGCGGTTGCTGGTGCTTGTGTTTGCAGGGCAGTGATATGGTCTGTTTGGTTGGCTGACCTGACATCACTGACCCTTTTAGATTACTACCTACAAGTCTACGTTGTCGGCCTGCTTTACATTACAGGGAGTGGGGAAGGCTTTGGCAGCACAGATACTCATTTTTTGGGAACACTGCTGTGGTGTTGGGCTAGTCTCTGGTCTTTAACCGTTTCTTCCTTCCTTCCTGTTCTCTAAGGAGCTGAGCTTTAAACCGTGTTAGCAGACCGGTTGATGGGTGTCAGTCTTCGTGGCAGTAAGTGGACATCCTGGGCCTTACAACCTTAAAGAGAGGTGCTACCGTATAGGGAAGTACTCGGTCCAAGATGGAGCATCAGTTGTGATGTGTTTTTTCACCCACTGACAAGGAATGAAAGAATGACTTGTCAGACTTGCTTGCTTCTGAACAAAACACATTCAGAGGCTATTATCCAGCGTTATAAAGTAATACACCACATGGCCAAAAGTATGCGAACACCCCTTCTAATTAGTGGATTTGGTTAATGGTCTAGGTCTGTTTTTCAGTTTAGTTCCAATCTTAACGCTACAACGTACAATGATATTCTAGAAGATTCTGTGCTTCCAACTTTGAGGCAACAATTTGAGGAAAACCCTTTCCTGTTTCAACATGACAACGCCTCTGTACACAAAACGAGGTTCATACAGAAATAGTTTGTCGAGATCAGTGTAGAAGAACTTCAGTGTCCTGCACAGAGCTCTGACCTCAACCCCATCCAACACCTCTGGGATGAACTGGAACGCAGACTGTGAGCCAGACCTGATCCCCCAACATCAGTACCGACCTCACTAATGTTCTTGTGGCTGAATGGAAGCAAATCCCTGCATCAATGTTCCAACATCTAGTGGAAAACCTTCCCAGAAGACTGGAGGCTGTTATAGCAGCAAAGAAGGACCAACTCCATATTAATGTCCATGATGTTGGAGTGAGATGTTTGATGAGCAGGTGTCCACATACTTTTGATCATGTAGTGTATCATGAAGCTAATTCAGCTGTATTCCTCCTCAAATTAAGACGAATATCTTAATGTATATATTAAGATCCAGTAAGATGATGATGTCAGAACCTTCAGGCTGGGTGCAGGGTTCCTCAGGGTTCCTCGCCGGGCCCTGGCTGAGAGCAGGAATGTTTGGATGTGCTGCAGTCAGACATCCCTCCTCCTCCCACAGACCCAGGCTGGCTCTGGAACACTAACTAGAGCCAGATGTCTGACAGAGAGAAAACCAGGAGGACAGGAGAACGAGTAGACTAAAGGAGGGGGAGGTGGAGAGGAGCAGAAAAGAACGGATAGGGAAGGAGGAGAGACGGATAGGAGAGGTCGGCAGATGAGAGAGGAAGAATATAGAGGATACCAGAGGAAAGATTAGGCTGGAGGAGAGAGGAGATAAGATGGCTAAGGAAAGAGGAGAGGGGAGGGGAGGAGAGGGCCTGGGGGAAGGAGATGAGATTAACAATGAAAAAGAGGCAACACGAGGAGGAGGAGAGCGGGATGAAGAATGAGGGGCGCGAAGAAAACAATAGAGCAGAGATGAAAGGGAGAACAGAGGAGAAGAGAGCGGAGGACGAGAGGAGACTAGAGGACAAAAGAGGAGAGGAGACACCCAGGGCAGGGTCCCACTATAGAAATATAGAATAATAAACCAGCTAGGGTTAAGATTTGAAGTGGTAGGGTCAGAGGTCGATGAGATGAGAGGAAGGGAAAGGAGAACAGAAGAGGAGTGGAGGAGAGGATGAGTGGAGGGAGATGAGAGTATGAGAGAGATAGAAACCACTGGAGAGAAAAGGAGATCGGAGGAGGAGGAGGAGAGGAAACTAAAACGGTCCAAGCGGAGTGAACTGCCAACACAGAGAGAGAGACGGCTGTCGCTCTGAAAAACAAACTATAAAACTGTGGTGTTCTAAGCTAAAGACAGCAGGGGTTTGAGCCGGCTATGTGCTGGTGTAGTGTTTTATTTTGGGTCCTGTTGAAGCAGGCTTTGTGTAAGACTTCCTCCCCAGAGGTGGAACTGTAAGACAGGGCCTCTAAAGTTGTTCTGGGAATCATGAATGAGTTTGAAAGTGTATTATTCCTAACCCGCAGTTGTAAAGTTACAATGTGCAGCATTTCTACTGTGTTACTAGAATAAAATGCCCTGGAAATATCTGCAGGGAAGTTTTAAAGATAATGTTTGAAATGATTTCCTCAATGCTAGCCTACGATATGATATGATGATCTATTTAGAAAAACTAGTGCGGTCGTTCAAGACGTGCCTGATCAGAAAGGGCTGGTTGCTCAGCCTCTGGTGTCGCTGCTTGCAGCTTTCTGGAGAACCGCTCATCCAAACACCTTCACACTCCACACTGTGCTTCCTTGGGTCCTGAGCAACACACCTGCCATGACATAGTTACGTCCCCATAGCAACAGTAGAGTATACCATCATTTGGGTGCAAAAGCTCACACGAATATTTTATGGCCTGAATGAAGTCAAAGACCCATTCAGTGTCTGGATAGATGAATGGTTGTCGATAAAATAAAAAGAATTGTAAAAAATAAATATATCAGATGAACGGTTGTCGAGAAAATTGAAGGACGGACAGACAGAGACTCCTTCCTTTACAGTTAGATGTCTGTTCGTGACATACTCGTCTTTGTTTTTAGTACTTATGACTAGAATATGGAGCTCCACATTGGCCATTTATACATTGTGCACACATATTGACATGTCATGCAAATGAATCAATATTTTGTTACCACAAAGTAACGCAGGGTTCCGTACTAAATATACTTTGCGGTAACAAAGTATTGAGTTATTTGCACGGAAAGTGGTTATGTGTGCACTATGTATAAATGGTCAATGTGGAGCTCCGTACTAGAGACGCGTTTCAACACCACGCCCCTTTAAACTGTGGTGGTTGTTGTTTTGAAATTCTCAATGGAAAGCACTCCAAAAAAAAGGAACGTACAGTATGATTGTTTTTCCATAGTAGTTAAGTCACCATATTAAACAGTGTCATTAGTTAGTTAGCTTATTTCTTAGCATATCCCTCTGTGAGACGTGTGTTTGTTTCAGTTGGACCAGAAGTGTCCTCCTGGAGCAGGTCAGGATTCAGGGCGTTGTTCTGTTGGAAGTGTGCCAATTCTTTGTTTGACAGTATTCAAGTTTGTTTTGCCTCAACACAGACTAGTTAGATCTTGGTTGTGTCGAAAATCAAATACAGCAATCCCTTGGGGCCGTGTGTGTGTGTGTGTGTGTTTTCACATTGTGGGGACACAATCTACAGAGCAGCCTCAGAGTGAGTGAGTGTAGGCATCACTAGCCAGTGGGCAGCGAACCACAAGCCACCCAGGAAACACTCAATGTCCATAAAACACGCTGCGGCCAACGTCTGTGGTCGCCGGCGTGGAGCCAAACAAGCAGGCAAATATGGCAGCGGGCCCCACAGATACCGTGTGTTTGCACAGTAGCAAAGGACAATGTGTGGGTAAAGTTCTCCACAAAAGGCTAATGGTTCCCTCCTTCACCCTGTCGCCTCAGACTCAGCTAGTTTTCCGACGGCGTTGACCTCAGACGTATGACTCTGCTGCTGTTGGTGACCTGGATTTGTGCTTAATCCACAAACACACAGTAGACCTTTTCTCTTCCAGTTCCCGGTCCACTGGCCTCGTTTAGAAAAGTGTTTTTGTACTTGATCTGAAATTCCTACCAGTCCTTCTAAACCGATGACCTAGTAGTTGGAGAGACCGTCCTGTTACTGGGAAGTCACAGGTTTGATGCCCATCACAAGCCTTATGTTCTGTCCTGTTGGTCTGTCCTTGTGCTATAAGGTTATCTACTCTACTAGTCACTTTGGCAAGTAATCAACCATCACTCAGAAGCTCCTCTCTGTTCTAGAAGTCAGCTTGGCTGTAAACGTGACTGGTACATTTTCCATTCAACAGCTGCTATGGACATGGGGCAAAAAACCACCTGGCCTCTTACTGGTTGGATTCTGCTACTGGTTCTCTCCCATAACCTGAACTATAGTTGAATAGTCCATAAACTGGATTGGAGACAGTGTAGACAGACAGAGCTATGTTGTATGTTAATTCACAGCCCTTGGCTGGTCTTAGGCCTTTGGTCTCTACAGTATACACTATGTAATGTTAAGATACACCCAGTTCCAAAGCATGGCTGGTTGTAATCCAGTACGTCAACCCAGTAGTGTAGAAGTGTCTTAAAGTCCCACTCCACTCCGAGCAGAACCACAGAGCGACGATGCAGATAGTTTGAGGCAGCGAGCGCTGAGGAAGGTGTAGGAGAGTTTCACTTGACATGTGCTGTAACGTTACAAGCAGCTCTCATGCTAGACTCACCAGGTCAGAGCAGGAGACCTTGCACCTCATCTCATGTGGGAAATCACTTTGACTCTGCTTAGAAAATTGAATTTTCTGCCAAAATACTCCTAAATGGACATTTTCAGACTTTATTCATTGTAGGAAGACACTGTGCTATGCCAGGACGCATGTATCAGCTCAGACAACAGTCAGTGTGTGTAGACGTCTCTGGAGTGTTGATCAGAACAGACATATCTGCACTCACGCTTCAAAATGATGGATAATGTAAAACTGAAACATTCTGGTTCTTAAACGGTGGAAACAGAACCCTGAGCTTGACACAATGTAGCGTTGAAGTACGAAAGGGAACTCTGGGGTAATCTATATATATATTGTGACAAATCACTCCATAAATACCGCCTCAATCAGCCCTGAAATGTGCTTCACGAGCCGGTCTTTGATAGAGTATATTCATGGGAGAGTGTTGTGAAATGCAGAGACTCCATACAGTGCAGAACACAGTGCTGATCACCATCCATCCTGACTCCATTAAAGCTCCACTGGCATCATTCCTCCCCTGAAGGGCTGCAAGCCATCTGATGAAGAGGAGGAAATATGAGCCGTCTCTCCATATACCAAACACAATGAACATTAACAAAGGGCTTTTAGAGAGGGTGC
>OMKK01036943.1:8287-34582 GCA_900302305.1 Polymixia japonica | reverse complement strand
ATAGCAAGGAAATGTCACAGTAATTGAAGAATTGAGTAATTGATTAATTTCAAATTGTATTTTGACCTAGGTCTGACTGAACGCACCAAGGCTGCAATTAATTTTATTTTGCAGTTGACTTAAAAACATCATTTACTGATGTGTCAATACTATAGATATACACAGTCTAATGTGTGAAGACTTAAGCTTGATTGTTTTCAGTTTAACATGGAGGGTTGGTTTCTTGATCCTAGATTGAGTCTCATGTGAGGCAGTTTAGTTTTTATGAAGTCAAGTTTATTTGTATGGCCCTTAATCACATTATAGTCTGAAAGGGCTGCACAAGCTCTCAATTAACAGATTAATTAAACAACACCCCCTGACCTTAACCCTCAATTAGACAAGGAAAAACTGCTTTTTTTTTTTCGGGGGGGGGGTCCCCCCATTGGTCCAATGGGACAGTAGCAAAGAATAAGTAAGTGATAATCTCTCATGATACCAACATCAGTTTCCAGGACAACGGTGTAACCAGGTCAACACAGTCCTATTCATAGACATGTTAGCCAGGCCATGACACAAAGCACATTTACCTCCTTTTTCTGTTTGCCTTGGTAGGTTGGTTCATTGATCCACATTTGTTATAAATCAAGCAATGGTTATCTTAGGTTAGCTGTTATTGTTAGATTCTGAAATATACAATATTTTGTAAGCATCTAGATATTTTAGACTTTGATCATTGATCAAAGTCTAAAATTATCAATCTAGGACCAAGAAACCACTCCACAAAGTTTAAATTGGGACGTTCTCTGAATGTCTATATTGTTAACTGGTTGCTTCAGATTGAATGCAATTATATGTTCCAAGCTGTCAAAATGTAGCAGTATCAAATGCTTTCACTTCCAAATTCATGCCACAAATCTCTTCTTTGTCAGATACAGTATCTATCATTCATGACTATATATTTATTTTTTCAATGCATTCTAGTATTCATAGTGTTTTATAACTGAGTCAAGTCCTGTTAATCCATTGTATCCTTCTTGGTTGCCAAGAGGGGGGACCTTTCACAGAAGTATAAGGTTATAAGGGGCGTTTTCACATTGGAGGGTTTTTCTGGACCCAAGGTAATTTACCCCCAGAGTTCGGTATGTTTAGTCAGGTGTGGAAGCTGTTACCAAACTCTCGGGTCCACACGACAGCGACTGACATTGATGACGTCATTGGCAAATGAACCCGGGTTCGGAAGAATTTGCATAGTGTGAAAATAAACTAGCAATAATGAAAAAAACAAAAGGTCTCAGATTCCCTAAGATGCAGGACCTTTAATTTATACTCCCTAAATGAGGAATCGCCATTCTTTTCTCTCTTTTTTTTTTTTTTCTTAGACTAGAATGTGTGCAAGTTAGGCCCAAGTGACATAATGGATCAACTGTGTAATTGTTTTAACACAATATATGGGAATGACTTGAATATGCCTTGTAATGCTGCTGTATGTTGGGAGTGGCCTTGAGATCCTCATGAATTTTACATTGACTTGAGTTGCTTTTGATTGCTTTGTTTACTGTTCAGGCACTTTTCTTTGGAAAAAAATGTGTTTTTTCTTGCCTTAGTTCAAACGTTTGCTACAGCTAAGGGGCCGTGCAGACAGACTGCATTTAAGAGTTCCAGCACACTGGCTTTCAATTGTTTTCCAATGTGAACATGGGCCAGATGCACATCTTTAAACACTGCTTCACATCTCACTTTTTAAAGAGCAGCAGGCGCTTTGCTTTTGGACGGCGTCCAAAGCTAACATTTGTTCTAACTTTTGCAGCTCAGCGCTGCTCATTGGTGTCATTTTAGAACAAGCGGCAGGACTGATATTGCAGTTACTGAAGATGTCTCAGGAGAGATGAGTTAGCTGTGTCCGATCACCTGGAACCTTTTGATTTGACTCCAAAAGATACACTACTTCACTAAATATAAAGTATAAATAGTAATTACTAACTGTCAGGTCATATTATAGCAGTAGTAAAGAGTCAGTGAAACAGTGAATGCATCCTCTTTCTCTTTGCTTTTAAATGACGTTTTTCTTTTACTGTCTGTTTTTTGTTTGTTTTTTTTATTCTGCATGAACGGCCCCTAACTGTGGACCTGGTTTAAAATTAACTGTTAATCTGCTATTTGAGATCATCTGAGCAGAAAACTCATATGCAGTGCAGTACCCAGCATAGCCCAGCATGTTAAGGTAGTAACGGTAGTAATGAGCCTTTCTGTGTCCTGCTGAGCGTCGCTCTCATGTTGTCTTCACAAGCAGTGCCATGCAGTATACAGTCGTGGCCAAAAGTTTTGAGAATGACACAAATATTAATTTTCACAAAGTCTGCTGCCTCAGTTTTTATGATGGCAATTTGTATATACTCCAGAATGTTATGGAGAGTGATCAGATGAATTGCAATTCATTGCAAAGTCCCTCTTTGCCATGAAAATGAACTTAATCCCAAAAAAACCCATTTCCACTGCATTTCAGCCCTGTGTCATGCCAACAGTAAAACATCCTGAGACCGTTCATGTGTGGGGTTGCGTGTCAGCCGAGGGAGTGGGCTCACTCACAAATTTGCCTAAGAAAACAGGCATGAATAAAGAATGGTACCAAAACATCCTCAGAGAGCAACTTCTCCCAACCATCCAAGAACAGTTTGGTGATGAACAATGCCTTTTCCAACATGATGGAGCACCTTGCCTTAAGGCAAAGGTGATAAGTAAGTGGCTCGGGGAACAAAACATCAAAATTTTGGGTCCATGGCCAGGAAACTCCCCAGACCTTAATCCCATTGAGAACTTGTGGTCAATCCTCAAGAGGCAGGTGGACAAACAAAAACCCACAAATTCTGACAAACTCCAAGCATTGATTATGCAAGAATGGGCTGCGATCAGTCGGGATGTGGCCCAGAAGTTGATTGACAGCATGCCAGGGCGAATTGCAGAAGTCTTGAAAAAGAAGGGTCAACACTGCAAATATTGACTCTTTGCATAAACTTCATGTAATTGTCAATAAAAGCCTTTGACACTTATGAAATGCTTGTAATTTTACTTCAGTATACCATAGTAACATCTGACAAAAAGATCTAAAAACACTGAAGCAGCAAACTTTGTGAACTTTGTGTCATTCTCAAAACTTTTGGCCACGACTGTACATCCACCTCAGAAGGGGATAAGCTGCAATGTCCGCACAAAAATAGTTCCACTTTTTCTTAGGTTGTTTTTGTAGCTTTGATTATTTTTAATCAAATTGCCTTTTGTTCAAATGTTTAGGATATTTCTTAAAGTTTAGGGGCTAATTTCTGAAAAGTATGGTGCTCTTGAGTGACCATCTGATTTGTTCATGTTTTTATTGATTGGATGTTTTGTTTTGCTTTTTTTAACTCTCAAATTGGTTCACAGTGCTATTAACACAAGGATTGACATTATTTTACCAGCTATTAGTAAGTGTTAAAAGCATTTTAAAACTGCATGCTGTTTATGTGCAAGACGGGAGGAAAACAACTACTTTTATTTATTGGCATCTAAAATTGCTGCAAATGATTTGTCTCTGAAGTTCTACCTTTTTAAAGTCTGTTAAATCTTCAGCATGTCTTGAAAGGTTTTGTGCTTAATGTGACATGTAACTAATGCAAGTCTGTTAGTAACAGCCCACCAGACAATTAGTTCAAGTTGTCCCTGTCACTAGATTAATAAATGGATACAAGAGGCACTTAAGGGACAAATGTCTTCAAAGTGTGATATTTTCTTAACTCGATGCAAGTGTTGAAACGATCCATGTTTGGTGAGGATGGTGGATGTCATGGTAACTGTCTGACTGGGAGCCTTCAAGAGGAAATCAAAGTTAATTCTGTTGATCATGGTAAACATTTGTGACTGTTTATAAAGCTGTACCTTTAGCTTCCTTGAAACATGTTTATTCTAGATAGTGAGTGCGTGTGTGTTCTTGATTACCAGGGAGTGACTGAAATTATTAAATCATAAACCCATGACAAGTGCGGTTCACTGACTGAAGGCCCTGACAGGGTAGTGCCAGTGTGTCAAAGTTGCCTTCATGATTTGTCTCGTACTTTCAGTTCACATCACTGAGTCATCGCAGACTTTTCTTTTCTTTTTTTTGTGCAAATTATACACAGTTTAACAAGTGATTTAGTATTGAGTCTTAAATTAACTTTTGTTATGAGGTGAGGTAATTGAACTTGTTTTCAAATCAAATCAACTTTTCTCACTTCAGGTGAGATTATCTTTATACTAGATGAATGCTATATCTTATTTCAAGATATTGTCGCTTCATATTAGAAATTATTTTACCCCTTGGCCTTACTTATAAGAAAAACCCGATTTTAATACTGAATATTAGAGTAAGTGATTTGATGAGATTTTTTGGGCAGTGTATAATATCTTGGCTCCAATAGGATTATAAAGGTAATTTTTCATCTTTTTCAAGCCATCCTGAAAGGTGGTAAAGAGGACTGTCACTGAACCTACATCAGCACATCTACCACGTCCTGATGGTGATCCTGTATTGCCTCCAGAAGTCCTACCGAGAACTTCCATTACGTCATGAAGAAGATAGTCAAGTATCAATATTAGAAGATTAGATTATTAGTGGGCACAACACTCCCATATAGAATAAACCAACACCCGCCCAGTCCAACCTGTATGCAGCGATACCTGTGTCTTCCTGCATTGCTGTGTAAATTATGTTTCCATATCAGCCCATGCAGGGAGTCCGCCCTAATTATGAGCTTGACGGTGATAAGGTTGCTGGAACTGTGTTTGTGTTAGTATGTGTTCGTGAGAGCCACAGGCCAAGAGGACTGTGATGAATATGAAATCGAACCTGTGCATTCATAGGCTCCTCAAATGGTTCTGAACTTGGACTGGGTCAAAGTTATATTCTAAACCACGCAACATGAAAATTATACCAAGTAGTTCACCGCAGCGTTGGCTGAACTGAAATTATTATGCAGAATTTAAAACTACAGTAGTTGGTAGTTGTGTAATCATTTTCCTGTTAAGATACTTTGTTTTCAGGTCATGTCATGGGAAATTCCCATTCCTTATCAGATCATATACTGTATATATATATGTGGGTTAGGGTTAGTGTGTACTTTTTTTTTTTTTTTACAGTATATACTATTGTCACAAAAAGAGCCTCCTGATCTGCATTTACAGTAAAGTAAATAATATATAACTGTACTAAGTTTGGGGTTTGCCATTTGTAGCTTGTACTAATATCTACATGGTGCAGTATTTTATTGGTGCAGTATTACCAGGATACGTGCTGCCTTCCCGTCACAATAGAGAAGATAAATCTTTTATTTGTACTTACAGGAATTGAAAAGTTAATGAAACTGCATATTTTATAGACGGTGTGAAGTGATGCACACTCCAGGAATTCCTTACTAAACAGAATATGGCAGAATAACCAGGAGATAACCAAGTATCACTGACAGTTCTTGTTCTTCAATTCAAAGGTTCAAATTCATTTTTTCTTGTAATATCTTTATTGCTGTGATAATCCGTCAGCGGCGCCACCAGTGTTTCATCATTCGCACAGCCAGGGTCCAAAGACTATCTTATTATTTAATTGTGTGCACTGTATAAAGGTCACAACAAGATGGTTTTCATAATGCCTTTTGTAATTTGCTTTAGGAAAGCAAGGTGCCACACTCATGTTCTCAAAATAATCTCAATGTTTTCATGAACCTGATTCATAAAACACGTAATGGCACAAAATGATGTGCATGGCTTAATCATGTCACGGTCGTTTGACGATTGCTATCACAGGTGTGTTAATGGTTTCCCATCAGGATGAAAGGTCAATACATTAAATAAATCAAAGTTAAAGGACTAACATTTTAATACTGCAGGAGTTGATTGTAACATGGAGAAGATACCCTGACAACCCAACATAAGAGAAGGATGTGAACACGAAGGAAGGCGCCTCCTCCTCCTGGATTGGGGTATTTACTCACTTAGTCCAGTTAAAACGGTGAGGTTTCATTTCTTCCCCTTGATTCTGACGCAGGCAGTTCAAAGTCAAAGTGTCATAAAAGAAATCTCTGTCAGAGGAGCGCTGTTTCCTCCTCCTCTGTGTCTAGGTGGACTAGAGTCGAGTACAGGAGTGCCATGGTGCACCAAAGGACTGGCCTTTAAGGAAGGGAATATTATAAAAGGGTCCAATCAAGGGATTGTCAGGTAAACTTCTAATTAATCATTGTGTATGTTACGTTACAGGTTTAGTAATTTACAGGTTTAGTTTCCCTAATCATTGTGTTCTTTGGTTCTTTGGATTTCATTGGTTCGATAAAGGATGATCGTGTTAAATCGTCTACTTTCTAATTTCTACTGTTTAAGTCATAAAAGCCACAAGCTGCTGATAGTATTAAATTGTTTTACAAAATAATGGTAAAGTTAAGCCTGCTGGAAGGTGTATGTTTCACATGGGATGGAGTCCTACAGTTTTGGTGTTCTTTCAATAGTAGAGTATATCTATAATGTAGAGTCATCAAGTGAGTTTCTGTTGTTTAGGGAACAAGAAGGCTTCAGTTTGGCGATGTTGAGAAAGGTAAGACTGAAAACCATCTCTATAGCATTTTCTGTGTGAACACTATGTCTGTGGGCCGTATTGAAGAGAACACTGCTTGCTTGCTTTCCAGGAAGCTGGATAGCATCACATTCACAGTAGCTACACTTTCATTCATTCATTCAAGGAAACACTGTACTGTGACCTGACAGGAAAGTCCCAGTGCAAATTCTGGATTATCCAAGTGTGAAGAAAGTGGGTCACAATGAATGAAAAACACATCAGTGACTTCATAAAACATATTTATCTGAAAAACGCAATGTAACCCGTGATGCATCACGTTCTCAGGGTGAGTGGGTGTGGGTGGACACTGATATCGGGACGCCCTTCGGCGCCAGGGTCAAAGAAACAGACTCTGGTCAACGGCTACTGGTGGACGATGAGGGAAAGGTAATCGCCCAGCTCAGGCTGTCACACATACGCAAGATCTCTGTTTTCAAAACCCTGTGTGCAAGCTACAAAAGGCTATTGTTGAAGATACTGAAATGATGTGCTTTTGTGTTGCATTCCTTTACATCACGGCTCCTTTAACATTTTCAGCCTGGGATCCAAACTAAAATAAAATTAGTCTCATCCTGGAACCGTGGCACATTAAAAGATACTAGTAGCCACCAGATATACACTTGCAACCCATTTTTGGATGGATTCATTGGATTACTCCGATGCATTCTGCAGAATTTTCCTTGAATTATTGTTTTACATGACTTTCCCAGGAACACAAACTGTCCCGGGAACTGGAGGCCTCGGTCAGAGTCATGCACCCGATGTCAGTGGAGGGGGTGGATGACATGATCTGCTTGGAGGACCTGACCGAGGCCGGCCTTCTCAGGAACCTCCTGATCCGACACATGAAAGGCATCATCTATGTAGGTTATCTCGCTAGCGCACGCATGCTAACTCATCTGTGCTTTTGACTCTTTGTCTAATAATATCACCAAGTGCCATTCACTACAATAATCTAATCTACAGCAAGTAAAGACGATAAGCCCAATATAAACATCTTATTTTTTTAATTAACGCCTAATATTTATATTGTCTGTCCCAAATGTTTTCTGGTTCCACTAGACCTACACAGGCTCGGTCCTGGTGGCTGTGAACCCATACCAAGAACTGCCTCTCTATACTGGTGACCAGGTGAGGCTCTGTCAGACTGACACTTTGCATTTACACACATTTAAATGTCTTTTTTGTTGCCGCTGATCACTGAAATATGACCCCTGTAGCGTGAAACACAAACTAAAGGATAACTCCGACCATGGTGAATGTTAAGACCATTTTCCAGTGTGACCTCTCTTTTCACATGCCATTATCAGAGAAAGCAGTTATGCAACTAATTTCCCTTCTTCTAGACACTTTCATTCTACTCTCAACAATATCAAAACTGAGTTTATGAGATTTCAAACTAAGTGTAGTAATGTAATCCATGAAAGAGATGTGTGTTTACAAAAATTTAGCTTGTTGTCACATAATAAAGTATTAAAGAGCCATTGATTTGTGAATGGAAAGTAGTTCCGTTCCAGGTTTTTCCACCTAAAAGTAGTCCCTAAGAAATGGATGAAGATACAATGCTAAGAAATCAAATTTTATTCTACTATTTAGTCTCACAAATCAGTAACTGATAATAAAAAATAGGTTTTATATCTCCTACGACACCCATTTCAAAATGTTGGACATATAGGTGAAATTTAGAATTTAAAATCTAGATACGGCTTATCACAAAAAAGCCATCATGAATTTCACATTCACCATGGCCAGAGTTGACTTGAACCCCTATGGTCCGTCTCAGGTGAGGCTGTACCGCGGTCGCAAGCTGGGGGAACTCCCTCCGCACGTCTTTGCCATCGCCGACACCTGCTACTTCAGCATGAGACGCTTCAAGAAGGACCAGTGCTGCATTATCAGGTCACAATGAGATCTTGACAAGATGTAACGCTGTGGCGTGTTATGTGCACTCTCTCAAAATCTTTATTTCTTTCTCTTCTTTCACTCTTCCCCTGTCACTCTTTCTGTCATTTATTTTACACTTCATTTATTTTACACTATGTATCTATGTCTCTCTCTCTCGCTCTCTCTCTCTCCTCTCTCTCTCTCTCGCTCTCTCTCTCTCTCTCTCTCTCTCTCTCAGTGGGGAGTCAGGAGCAGGGAAGACAGAGAGCACTAAGCTGATTCTGCAATACCTAGCAGCAGTCAGCGGCCAGCACTCCTGGATCGAACAGCAGATACTGGAGTCCAACCCAATTCTAGAGGGTATTATACCACACACACACACACACACACACACACACACACAGAGAGAGAATGAATAGTGGTTAAAAGTCCTAAAACAATCAAAACAAAATGTTCAAACTTCCCTATTCTGTCCAATGCAGCTTTTGGAAATGCGAAGACCATCCACAATGACAACTCCAGTCGCTTTGGAAAATATTTGGAGATCTTCTTCAACAAAGATGGAATCATTGAAGGTGCCCGCGTGGAACAGTATCTTCTAGAGAAGTCTCGTGTCTGCCACCAGGTGAGATAAATCGGTCCGAACACAGCACGCTGGTCTTATCTATCCACATAGAATAGACCAATAAAAGTGCAGTGTACCCAGGATATCGCAGGGTTACAGCTTTGAATTGCTTCCAAAATAAACATGCCAACACTGTTCACACCTCGTCAGCTGAGCAAGACAAGCCTTCTCTTCCCTGTAAAGAAAACAGACCATGTTCGTGGCACTTCATATCCATACTATACTATATATAGTGTATAGTGCTATATTGTGTAGTAAAAACATCTGAGCCATGTGAGACATCACAAGCTACTCTCTGCGATACTGTACCATTGTGTGCTGTAAGTGTTTAAAGTTTGTCTGCGTGTTGAAATACGACATGATAATTTGCGCTCCACAACCCCAGGCCCCGGAGGAGAGGAACTACCACATATTCTACTGCATGCTAGCAGGGATCACAGCGGAGCAGAAGAAAACTCTGTGCCTGATGGATGCTGCAGAATACAAATTCCTCAGCAAGGTACTAATACAGCTACCGTAGATCATTTGGAAAGCAAAGATACGCTATAAAATGTACCAGGATGCACAATATCTCAATGAAAATGTATTTCTACTAGGTAACTGAGGTTGGCAGGCTGTTGAAATTCTGACATCTCAAAACACTGAGCTGCTACATTTAATTAACCTTAACCGTAACCTTAACCTTAGCTATCACTGTTTACATGCTGTTCCTTCTTGCCTGTATTTATTTTTCTGCTGCTGCAATAGCCTAATATTCCCATTGGGAAGAATACATTTCATTTAATCTAATCTAATCTAATCTAATCTAATCTAATCTAATCTAATCTAGTATAAATGTGGAAAATTTATATATTTTTATTTTCTCCACATTCACCGTAGCATTATATATATTCTAAAACTCTTAACTCTTAATCTCATGTTCTGTAGGGTGACTGTACACGGTGCGAGGGTCGTGACGATGCTAAAGACTTTGACCGTATCCGTTCGGCTCTGAAAGTCCTGACCTTCACAGAGAGCCGGTGCTGGGAGATCTTCAAGCTGTTGGCGGCCATATTACACCTGGGGAACGTCGGTTTCGAAGGTGGGCCTCCCTGGCCGAATGCTTTTCTAGGGTGGCTTTAGGATTGGTTGTGGAATATACAGTACTTCAATGTATTCAGTTCAATGTTTTCAGATTCAGATTCAGATTCAGACAACTTTATTAATCCCAGGAGGGCAATTCAGTTTAAGCAGTCCACCAAGACCATACATACATTAACGAACAAATAAGTGGCAGACAAGAGTATGTCAGAGACAACAGACAGACAATCAGTACACTGACCAGGATGCTCGCTAGCACGCTGACCCCCCTTGTGGCCACCCGAGACCGATGACCCACAAGGGTCGAGCAAATGCACGCAATTAAGAACGATGAATGATTAAAAATAAATTAAAAAATAATTTAAATAAATAAGTAAATAGGCAGTCTTGTCCGCAGTCAATGTAATATTGAGTGTGGTTCAAAGCCCACGTCATAGTTTATTTGTCTTAATAGCAAACGGAGGCTTCATTATCTCTTGACTTCCGTTTGTTTTGAGATCCCCCACATCAACTAGTATTATACTTCTAATGTCTTAAATATGTGACGCCTCAGGTTTTCTGTGTTTCTCACCAGCCACCATCATGAATAACATGGACAGCAGTGATGTCAGCATGTCTGAACACTTCAGCCTCGCAGCCAGACTCCTGGAGGTACATTTCCCCTCCCAATGTATTGCCCACACTTTTATATATATGTTCATAAATATATATTTATATACAGTACCAGTCAAAAGTTTGGACACACCTTCCCATGTATTTGAATGAGAAAGTGTGTCCAAACTTTTGACTGGTACTGTATATTTAATATATACTTATATATTTTATGTGATAGTTCACACAATACCTGACATGTTTCCCCGTCGTGCTGTAAATTAGGATACAATGAATAAATAATTTACGTTGGGTCCTGTGAATTGACCCTCACTATAAACAATAAACAGTAAATGGATGATGCTGATGAAGACCTTGTTGTCTGCCTTCTCCAGGTACAGAGTGCCGACCTGGCGAAGAGTCTGACCCGTCGTTCCTTTCTGACCAACAGAGAGAGGGTCACCAAACCCCTCAGCTCTGAACAGGCCTCTGACTGTAGAGACGCCTTCGTCAAGGTAGTGCAGCTGAACCGCTGGCTCTTTATCACAGTGTATTTATTTAATGTCTGTGGCATTGACCTAAGATATGAATGGATCTAGGATAAAATGACCTAGATCATAAGGAAGGGTACACAGTGAACACTGAACATGTACTATTATGTGAAAGTGTCCTAATCCAACCATGTTAGAACATTATAAGTATAGTAATTTTATGTATTCCCTTTCATGTTGACAGATGTATTTTTTGTTGCTCTAAATGACAAATTAATTCCACAGGCGATCTATAATAAGCTGTTTGTATGGATCGTTGAGAGAATCAACCGCGTCACAAATAAGACAGCGACCAAGAGCCCCAAATACACCCGTCAGTCCATCGGCCTGCTGGACATCTTTGGCTTTGAGAACTTCAGCACCAACAGGTTAGAATAATTCTCAGTACTACCTGGGGACAGTATAGGACATACCACAACTAACAATGTCTCCATTAAATAAATGAATTTTACCCTCTTTTTTTTTTACAGTTTTGAACAGCTATGCATTAACTTTGCCAATGAGCAGCTCCAACAGTTCTTTGTGAGTCACATCTTCAAGCTGGAGCAGGATGAGTACCTGAAAGAGAACATTGTGTGGAATAAAATCAGCTTTGGTGACAACCAGCACACCCTTGACCTGCTGGCAGGGAAACCCTGTAACCTGCTGGCCCTGATTGATGAAGAGAGCCATTTTCCAAAGGTAGTGTTCTGTGGTGTAGAGCCATTGTCAAATCAAGTCAATTATTATGAAAGACTTTTTTTATTATTTTATTATTCCTGGATGTAAACCAGGAATAACAGTTGCACATTTGGGGTGACGTTCAGGCTTGGCAGATTTTCCCTGTGTTTGATATGGGCTGATGTAGCTCATTCAACCTTTCTTTCTTTCCTGGATATAAAGTGATTACAGGTGATATTGCACCAGGCGTAATTGTCCTGTATTTTATTATCATATTCACTGAAAAGTAATTTTCCCATATGCCGTTTCCCATATTTGACCTGAGTCAAAATATTTTGTTTGAATGAGATCTGATCAGTAGGGTCATTGCTTACAGGGCACTGACGTCACCATGCTGAACAAGATGAACCAGCAACACTGTAGGAACAACATCTATATCCCCTCTAAGAATGAACACGACAGGGCCTTTGGCATCCGGCATTTTGCTGGGGTTGTTTACTACGAGTCAAAAGGTACACAAACAGATTGACATAAATCCCTCACAGATAGATGAGTTACATTTATTGTTTAAATCTGAATGGTCCATTGATCCATCACAAATAGACGTTACATTTGGCATTTTGGCATTAATCCTTCATAGCATGACATTTAATGTTCAGTAATGCTCTATTTTTTTCCATTAAGAATTCCTGGAGAAGAATAGAGATGCAGTCAGCTCTGACATCATTAAGCTGATCAACACATCCACCAATAAGATACTTCTTCAGATATTTGAGACTGAGCTTTCAACCAGTGGAGTGAAGATACCCGACAACAGTAGGATCATCATGACACCCAGGAGCTCTGTACGGGTACGAAAGCAACACCCTGATTTTTGCAAATATAAACTCATACCCTCTCTTCACGGCAAGCTATTAAAACTAGAAGGATGACCGTGATTTCTTAAGTCATAATTTGGCAGAATTGTCAGAATTGGAGAAACCGGTATACATTAACATTGTCTTCAAGGATATGGTGGGGAAGGATATTTAATAGAATAAGTGATAATAATATGTTCTTATTATTTTATATATCACTGTTAATCATAAATGACGATGATCTTTGTTGTGGTCTGTATAGCTAAGTTAGCATGATGGCAATAGCTTTGTTCACCTCTTCTACACACAGGTCCACTCTGACAGCCGGAGGCAGGTACCAACTCTGAGTGGTCAGTTCCGCCAGTCTCTGGACTCCCTGATGAAGGCCCTCTCTGTCTGCCAGCCCTTCTTCATCCGCTGCTTCAAACCCAACGATGACAAGCAGTCTGAGGTGAGGGGCACAAGTGCATCATGGGATAGCGGGTTTCTCCCTGTGTACTGGCAACTGGGCCTCTGATGGCCACACAAACACAGAATAGCTGCCCTCTTAGTTGATGAGTTGATAAATCGATCTTTAAAGTCTTAGTGTGTCAACGCTGTCTTCGTCAATAATATATTTTTTTATGTTGTAGAGTTATTGACTGAAAAAGTATAAGCACATCTCTGGCACTACAACAATATTCAAACATATATATTTTAGTCTTTGATAAAGCACAAGATGTACAACATTCATCTGAAGGAGGACAATAAGGTCACATGCATCCACATAGATAGAGAGAGATTAATTGTGCATAACATGTCCATAATCATTCCCCCTGAGTGAGCTAATCAATGACCCTACCCTGTGTCATTCAGAACTTTGACCGAGAGCTGTGTATGCGTCAGCTGAGATACTCCGGCATGATGGACACCGTCCGCATCCGGAAGCTGGGATATCCCATCCGCCACACCTTTGAAGATTTCCTACAGCGCTACAGGGTGCTCCTGAGGACTACTGTCTGTGACCCTAAAACTGTGAGTCATGGCTTTGTCCTGTTGATGGCGATGAAAATATTGATACCTTATGTTATTCATTGTCATGGGTCTGGTATTTATGTGACCTATAATATTACTGTAGCACCTTACCCATGACTGACTGACTGACTGACTTTCTTTCTTTCCTTCCTGCTTTAATTATGTATTTATTTATTTATTTATTTATGTATTTATTTATTTATTTCTCCCTCCCCTCAAGGGAATATTGCTGTCAGGAGCCAATGTTCAACATCTGTCAGCTAAATTCTTTGTTGTCTTTCCAGGAGACAGTTGTGGCCTGTTGCAAAGCCATCTGCAAGACGGTGATTACAGAAGAGGACGGATGGAAAGTAGGCAAGACCAAGATTTTCCTGAAGGTAGAGAATACTTCAATATCACACTACAATATCAAACAACCAAGCCATCTTCAACCACAGCCATTCCTCAGTTTTAACGATGTGATGTGATGTGATGTGATGACAATGTTACCATGAATGAATAGGGGAACGCCACCCAATGTTAACAGTAAACAATTCAATAGGCATCGGTGGTATTACTATTATGTCCTAGACCTGCACTGTACAGCATCCATAGTAGACATTAGGGCTGTCTCTTCTTAGTTAAATAGTCCACGACTCAGTTGTTAGGGTTTTAACTGTCTAAAACTTTTCTTAGCTATTTAGTTAATTTTAAGATTTATTTAAACATATAGGATTGGTTTTTTCCCATACAGTAAGTACATTATTTTACAAATACTGTTTCAATTGGTATTGTTTAAAGGTCAGTTTGCTTGTATTTGCATGTATTCAACCCAGTATCTCCACCAATAGTATTCTCCAATAGTCATTTAATCAAGTTTACTAATTTATTTCATATTTCATATTTATTTCAAATACTAAATGTATTGGTGTTCTTTGATAAACATTTGATCAAGATCAATTTGCATGATGGCACAATTTGCTGGAATTTGCTAGATGTGCGGAAAGCAATGTTGCTATTCTGTCTGTTAAATAGACTATTGGTCAGTAAGATCCTATCCCTGTTAGTTAAATACCATGTTTCTTTAGCCAGAGATAGTCTGGTGGAAAATCATTGTGTCACCCTATTGCAGGATGCCCACGACTCTCTCCTGGAGCAAAAGAAGGAACAGGAACTCAACAGGAAGGCCCTGATCATCCAGAGGGTCATGATGGGACACTATGACAGGTGCTGTATCTATGAGAAGAGATGGGTGCAGAGAGACACAGACTAGACACTTTGAAATGACAGAGATATGGAGCGTACATCATGGCTGACAGGGGATTGAGAGATGAGCTGGGTCAGAAAGACAGACCAATGCGAGGTTATGCAATACACCAAGACAAAATACTAATAAGAAAGACAAATATGAACAGGGATAATACTGTATGAACCATGACAGACAATATGAAGAAAAAAATGAAATACTGAAGATTCTCAGCAGCAACAATGTAGATATACAATATATACAGGCAGATACTAAAAACAGAGATAAGGTGAGATTTTATTGGCAAAGTTACCTTGAACCCAAACACAGTTATTAGAAACTTAAAGGTACTATATATGATATTTTGAACATTAAAGGTATTATATGTAGTTTATAGCGGCCTCTAGATTTTGCTAGTGTTATTTATCAACTGCTGCAAAGTCAAACTGACGTGATTGTTTACATTCATGACTGAGTGAGGTTGGACTGTTGTTGTTGTGAATGTTAGTTTGTGTGTGTGTCGATGTGGCTGGCATGCAGCCATTTGCTTTGGTCTGAGATGCTGGTGCTCTAGTGCGACATCTAGTGGCTGAATGTCATATATAGCTCCTTTAAATAGTGAGATGTTGTATGGACGGTTATCGTTCAAAGTGGATAATTTTTGTCTTTGCTCCTCTTGTAGAAAGTGCTTTGTGAACAAGAGAAAGGCAGCTGTGGTGGTGCAGAGAAACTGGAGAGCTTACAGGGCGAACAAGCAGCACAGAAAGGTGTGGCTCTATCACAACAACAACAAAAATAGTTTCAATCTAACAATCAACACAGTGTTGATTGCCACTCCCAAATAAAACTACAGCACCGCAGACAAAAAGATGTCTAGCCATCTAACATCATGGATTTACCTTGATCCTACTATCTTCTCATCCCTCATTCACCCCCTGGCTCTAACTAGCTCCTGCGTGGCTTTGCGCGCTTGGTGTCGAGGATCCGCGGCCGGCGGCTCCAGCTCCAGTATAAAAGAGAGCAAGCAGCAGCGATCACCATACAGAGTCAGGTCGGGGTTATCCTAATATATTACACCCCGCTATATTTATCATATGTTTTACAATTATCACAAAAAAATAATTTGTCTATGTATTTCACTCGTTTTGTTAGCTATTACAATGAGGCAAAAACTGATCAATCTCGGGTGCAAAATACCAAATATGAATAAACATATTATAATAACTCACAAATGTTAATAAACTGAAGGTGCGAGGCTGCCTGGCCAGGAAGGGCTGGAAGGAACAGAGAGAGGCGGTCATTTTGCTACAGGCTTACACCAGAGGCATGCTGGCCAGGAAAACTACAAGAAGCATAAAGACCAATGTAAGTGTTGTCTAAAAACTGGAGAATATAACATAAACAATATGAAGAGGCTGGTGTGTGTTCATTTGCATGATACTATGTATCGTGTACTCTGTAATGGTGAGTGGTTAAGACCCCCTGCTGGCCTCCTACTGTGTCTGTATATACTCTGTCTCCTTCCTAGTTCTTGTACATTCTGTCTCAATGTGGAAAATGATAAGTGGCATTGAATACGTGCTTCCATTATATTGCAAATATGAACTTCTTTACCCTCCAACCCCTTTCTCAGGCCTTCCTGTCAGCCCAGGACCAAGCGACTCGGGAGCAGATAGCGTTGGAGCTCCAACGTCGGCTGGAAGAAACTCTTGCCCAATCGCAGCGGGCCGCCAAGGAGCCTGAGCCAATCAATGAGCAGGACGTGGTGGCAAACTTGTTTGGCCTGCAGCCCATAGCTGCTGTGGCAGTGGGAGGGAGACAGGGGGCAGCACCAGAGGGCTTCGAGGTTAGATTAGTAACTCTGGTCAAATGATGATGTTGTATTTTTCAAAGTAACAAGTGTACTGAAATGTGCTTTGTCACACATTATGAAATGACTCAGTGTCTCATTGGCATGCCTTCCACCCCTCGTGTTTCTTTATTAGGACTTGGAGAAGGAGCAGACCGCTCTAGAGCTTCTGGACGAGGCCACGGTTGAGACCTCCGAGCCAGAGCCAGAGTCAGAGCCAGAGCCAGAGCCAGAGCCAGAGCCTGAAGCCCCAGGCCCTGCTCCATTCTCTGCCACAGTCCTACCTTCATTACCAGAAGAGGATTACGACGATAGCGACGATAGCGAAGATAGCAACGAAGAGTTCTCGTTCCACAAGTTCAGCTCCCTTTACTTCCAGGGCAACACTACGCACAGACACATCGCCCACAGGCTCAGGCAGCCCCTCCTGCCCCACGAGGACGAGGGGGACGCACTGGTGAGACCAGCACAGGCCGCTCTCTTAACTGTGAACTAACTGTACGGTCGGAAACGCACAGGAAGCGTTTGACGCGTACGTTTTCAAATGATCCGGGGGGGTGTTGTCAGTGGCTTAACGCACACTAAAGGCATCGAGGAGAGTTAAACTACCTTGACGCATGGACTCCAAAACGTCTCATTTTTGGAGGAAACCAACAGAGGTTTCAGCTGTAGTTCCAGTGCTGTGGTGTTGACCACAATCTCTACGTCATAGAAGCGTCAAACCATCAAAATTCATGCCCAGCGTCTTTGGGTCTTAAACTATACACACATACACATTCATTTTTTTCATTCTATTGCTTCAACAATTTTTTAAATGCATTTCTTTCTTTTTTTTTTATTCGTCTCTTCATCTTTTCTTCGCTCTTCTTTCGTTATTTCTGAAACTACGCGTCTCTGCTCCTTCCCTCTCCAATGCCTCTACCGCTCCTGTGCTCCAGGCGTGTCTAACAGTGTGGTGGATCATCCTACGCTTCATGGGCGACATACCGGAGCCTAAACACCCCCAGCAGGAGCAGGTCACCCGCACATCCACCCACAGCATCTCTACCGCGGTTCACAAGCAGGGCAGGAGGCTGAGCCACCTGGTGGGACTGGACCAGGTAAAGTAAACAACTTGTTATGTGTCAAGAGTCTTGTATTCTGTTGCCACACATTGACCACATGCCACAATTGGTTAATTGCACGCAGCGCGATGAGAGCATTATAAATACTTTCTGCTACTATTTATGATAAAAAGGCAAAAGGCACAATGTCGTTCGTTACTTGTTCCTCCCTCCTAAACTAACTGCACCTGTTGTTTGAACAGAAAATACTGAGGAAAAACAAGAAAAAGCAGGGAGGAGGAGCCAGAAGAGCCTCCACCATTCTAGAGGAGGTGCCCTCTTCATTCATATAAAGCTGTATTCATTCTGTGTTCATCCAAATCTATATGATACGCGTATAATACTTTATCTTTAATTCTTTATCTGATCGCTTGTCTTGTTTTTCTTTTGTACCTTCGCCAGCCAGAGGACCTGACAGAGGACGAAGCCATCCTGATCGGAGAGGGTCCTACGCTGGACCGCCCCTTGTCATCTCTGGAAAAACTGCACATCATCGTTGGATACGCTCTCTCAAGACGAGGCATAAGGTAAAACCGCTGTACTGTTTTAGATTACAGGACCTAGATGCACACATAGAGATTTATGTCCCATATATGGGTGTATTGGAGATATATTAAGCTCAGACATACTATAAAGAAGATTGCTACCACATTTCTATTGGAGAGAACACCTCTGATGTGTACAGATGTACAACTGCTGGTCCAGACCCAGCTGTAGTAAAATGCTTTTACATAGAGCACATAAAGACAACATCAACCACCCTCCATCATATCATAACCCCAACTGTTTATCTGTCACTTATCTGAAACATATTTATTTATATTTATATTTATATATTTATATTTATACGTTTTTCCTCAACCCCTGAGCACCTGTGGAGTTTGTTTGAAATCCTGGAACGCTCCGTGTTCAATTGATCTCATATTTACCATGCGTTTCTTCATGTCTTTATACCTGTGTTTGCCTACCTGGGCAGGGATGAGATTTACTGTCAGATCTGTAAGCAGCTGGTGGACAATAAGGACAAGAAGAGTGCTCTCCAAGGCTGGATCCTCCTCTCCATCTGCCTGGGGATCTTCCCTCCTACAGACCGCCTGTTGAAGGTCAGTCTGTAGTAGACAGCTGGGCAGCATTACAATAATGCAGTACAGAGCTATATACCAGATTTTGAACATTAATATAGCAGCAAACAACTACTTGCTATGTAAAGATATAGTGGAGTAATGGCGTCCTGAGCAGAGAATGAAGTCACACTCCCTCTGTCTGTGATCCGAGTTTCTCTGTTCTTTGTTTTGGTAGCCGGTCTGGCCTGCATGCATGTTAGTGCATGTTAGTGCATGTGAGTCTCTGTGAAGGGATGTGGGAGATGTAGCCACGGCGCCCATTTGTTTTGATCTGAGACGCTGATGCTCTAGTGCGACATCTAGTGGCTGAATATCGTATATAGCTCCTTTAACAACATATTCAAAGGACCTGTTACCTAGTGGGATCTAGTAACCTATAGGCTATAGTGGTCCCCGCTACAGGCAGTAGCTTCATACAAAATTAGAATTTTCCAGTTGAAAATATGTCCACATCCATTTCAGCCTCTCCGTGACCCATCTTTGGCTCCTGACAGATAGAAATATTGTGGTAATTTATGTGCTGTATGTCATTCTGTAGGTTATAATATAGACAAAAATAAACATTTACAGTACAATGCATACACAGTCTTGCATAGACACAGAGTCTTGCTACATTTAGTCAACCCTTTTGTACTGTATCCACTATTTGATGTATCCATTGCATTATGGGAATGTTGAAATCATTTGTGAAAATTCATTACTATTTGAAATGCACACAGCTGATGACAATAAATGATCACCTTTTATTCTATTCTGCTCTACAGCATTTGGAAAGCTTCCTCTGTAGAGAGAAAACTGGTTATGGAGCATATTGTACTGAGCGCCTGCATCGTATAGTAGCCAACAGAGAAAGAGGAGAACCACCCTGTTGGATCGAGTTACAGGTAAAATATGACGAGTGACATAATATGAAGTTGATCCCTTAGTTGGAGCAACGGGCTGAAAGAGACATCAAATTCACACTATGAAGTAGCAGGCTATATATTTGTTTCTATAGGACTGCTGGTTATGTGCAGTTAACCTCCTCTCTGCTGAGCTAATCTTGAAATTAGTAAAAAAACCTTTATTGAACACAATCCAATCCTTCCTTTATCTTGCATTAATTAATGGACAGGCTACCAAATCCAAGAAGCCTATGGATGTGTCCGTGGCTCTGATGGACGGCCAGAGTGTGATCCTGCCAGTGGACTCAGCCTGCATCTCTGCTGAGGTCTGCCAAGCTGTGGCCAAGAAGGTGGACCTCAAAGACACCTATGGGTTCTCCCTCTACATCGCCCTCTATGATAAGGTGAGCCTGACGTCCAGCGATAGACTGGGGAGTCTTAGCATCCATGATTCTTGTTCTTCCATTGGTCAGTAGAATTGTAGAAATGTCTCAATTCTAAAACTAATAAATAAAACTCAATAAAAAGAAAGAAAAATGCCACTGGAATGATAAGCTAAGCTCCCTTGGTGTTTATTTGTGTTTATTTATCAATGTTTTGAGTACTGCACCTAGCTAACGTTTTGACTGACTCCCATTTGAGGAAAATGCATGAATTGACCTTGCATGGTTGTTTCATATCATGTCCTTTCAGATTGTTAATATTATGAGATCAACATTCAATTATAATTTTGGCATTTATCTGATGTAACTATTGTGCTAATTTGGAAGAGCACTTATGTAAAAACCTAGCTTGGCTGTTGGAGCAGAAGGGGGTGGGTGAGAGCGGGTATGTCCTTGGGTTTATGAAGCGTGCACAACCCATCACAAATGTTTAGTTGAATTTGGCCCACAACACCTGAAGGAGGCTCAACAGTAAGTCCTAGCATCCCATGATGGCGTTCTAAGCCTGGCCCTGGCTCTTTCCTCTCCAGGTGTGGTCTCTGGGCAGCGGCAAGAAGCATGTGATGGACGCCATCTCTCAGTGTGAGCAGGAGGTGAGGAGGCAGGGCAAAGAGGAGCAGCACGCCCCCTGGAGGCTCTACATCCGCAAGGAGCTGTTCATACCCTGGCACGACTGCTCGGTAGACCCCGTCAGCACGGATCTCATCTACAAACAGGTCATCAGGGGCCTCAAGTCCGGAGAGTACACCTGCGACAAGGTCAGGCACTGTAATTAACCTCTTTATTCCAGACAGATGAATGCTTTTAACTCTTCTATTGCCTTGGATAGTCACAGAGTATACAGAGTAAAGGATGGGATATGTTGTAATGAGACAGCCCACTGATTAGTCAAATCTTCCAAACAGACCCCGTACCTCAAAAATAATCAAATAATAGTGTTGTTGCTCCAGCAGTCTTATGCTTGCTAACTCTGTATGCTAACACCTTTGCAGCTGCAGTACGGTGAATCTTATTAACCTGTATCTGGTTAAACAACTGTTATGCGTCACTCAGGAGGATGAATATGTGGAGCTGGCAGCAAACCACTACCACGTCCGGTTTAGATCTACCAACACCACAGAAAACACACAGAAGGTGGTTGACGAGTGCATCAACACCTCCCTCATAGAGGCCAGATCTCAGGCGAAATGGGTCCAACTCATCAGCTCAGCACATTTACAGGTATGGTGCCGTGCCACACAGAGAGACATGCATTTGTGTCTTTTGTGAGAGAAGGATACCTAGGAAACAAACTGAACTCAAGGATTTCATGTAAAAAATTGTAAATTGTTGTATTTTTTGCTCCTGAAGCTGCTTTGTCCACTGTGCATATTTTATCGAGTGTACTGCATCATATCCAGAGAATGTCCGTAATATGTTTGTATTTCAGTGATGTATATTATCATGTAAATTAATATAAGTCGTCTCTTTTACAGGGGGCCTATATCGGCGCTAACAAGAGCGCAGACAACGCAAAGGCAGAAATAGTCGACTCTGCCCGTCAGAAATGGCCTCTCTACTTCTCCAAGTTTTATGAAGTGACAATGATGTCAGGTTAGTCAGTGTGGACGTTTACACACAACACACATAAATAACCGTTTGATGGAGCAGGAGGGTACATTTGGAGTCCATATTTCTATAATGTCCATGGTGTGGGAGCATGTTGCATCATCCACCTTTTTGATCTTCATTGTCTAGTCACTCTACGCATGTTATAATTATTATTTATATAATTATTATTATTAACACCCACTAAGGTGGACGGAAGTGTCAACAGACCACTATCTCTAAGTGTTTTTCAGTTGAAGCTGCTGCTTTTTTTACTCACTAGCCAGAGTTAAAGGCTAAAGGAGAGGATACAGAGGAGGTAGTTACATAGCTGCGTATACAACATACTCATCCTCATCCACAGGACCTCCCCTGCCCAAGAGCAGATTCATTGTAGCCGTCAACTGGCGTGGAATCTCCTTCATGGACGGGGCAGACAAGACGATGATGGAGCTGCCCTACCTTGAGGTGAATGGAGTCAACGTGTCGAGGTATGGCTAACGTCTGGAAGACACCACCGGGAAGTAACTATCCGCAGGATGCAGTTGAGGTCGTGGAGCATGCTTTTGACTGTTAATTAAAACTGAGGAGTGCCAGTTTAAATCCATTTTTAAATTTGCTTTCGTTTTATTCATCACAGCCCAAAGTCACCAGAAACACTGGTTTTCCTTGGAAAGTCTTGTCAGTATTGCCACAGTGTGCTGACCCTCCCCGCTGTCTCATCTCTCTAGTGATGGTAAATCCAACAGTCAGTTGGTGAGTCTGTCCACAGTCAAAGGAGTGTTTGTCCTGAAGGGTGTGGATTCTGTGGACATAGCTGAGCTGATAGAGATGAACCTGGAGGGCCTGAGGGAGCGCTCGGTGTACGCAGTGGCCCTGCACGACGTAAACAAACCAGGTACAAGTCTAACGTGCATGCAGGCGTTGTGGTAGAAAATAATAGATATGGTTAAGGATAATCATAACATAATTGTAAAATAATAATTCATATGATGTAATGTGCTTTAACTTCACATAGGCCATGTGTAGATCATGTAAGACATGTGACAGTAATGTATGTATGTGTGTTCTACCAACCTGTTAGAAAATGCTGACCACCAAACTGACCTTACCATTGGCCCTCTCTCTCTCTCTCTCTCTCTCTCTCTCGCTCGCTCTGTCTCTCAACAGAAGACCCCACATTCCTGGCCTGTAAGCGAGGTGACCTGCTGGAGATTATGAAAGACACAGAATACTCTCCTAGGCGCACTTGGAACAGAGGAACCGACGTACGCACCGGAAACAGCGGTGCCGTTTATATGGACACAGTCCAGTTCCTGCCAACCCTCAACAAGCCCAGCGAGGACACTCTGGTAAAGTGACCTCTTCATACCACACTTTAGTTTAGAATTTATTAAGATTTAAAACATGGCTTCTCTGGTATCAAAAATGAAGTACAAACAAGGTGATGGCTCATGAATACCCTCCAAGGTAACAACAAAGCCAAATCCTGTTCATTCTAGAGGTACAGATAGAGCATGAATATGATGGACCTCATAAACCCCCGTTGTGGTGTTACTGATGAACTGCTTGTGACCCAACAGGGTCTGCTGAGTCCACAGCAGAGAAGGACCTCTCTGACGACGAACTCCTTGCAGAGAGAGGAAGCGGTGGCCCCCATCTCTCTCAAAGAGTACGCGTTCGAATACTTCAGGTAAGGAGAAACATATCAGTTATTCACACTACTGTCACGCACCAAAGAACTTTGTCAGTCACTGCATATTGTTCATTACTCAGTTTGACTTGTGGATTCCATTGGTAGTTATAGTGTATTGTATTATTATGGCTGATATGATATTGGCTTGCGCAAGGGATTCCTCTTGACTCTGATCTCTTCTTTGAAACGGCATTTTGCCACGATTTAGGGGCATCTGTTATTTTAGCAATGATTTCATAATACCTATATTTTGAAGCCACTTTGGTTGACAAGTGAAATTAAAAATACAAAAACAAATCAATTAAATATCATTCTAGCAATATTGTATCAGTTATTTCTTTTTAATCTGAATTCTTTCAGTTAATTACAGACACTGTCGTTGTTCACTGTCACAGGCAGCCAGGTAAGGAGGTGGGTCGACATGGCCTGTCCAAAGGAGTGAGCAAAGAGAGGCTGTGGGCTTGTTCCAGAGAGCCTCTCAAACAGCCGCTCCTGAAGAGCCTGGTACGCAACTCCGAGCTCAGCCACCTGGCCTGCAACGCCTTCACCGATATCCTTGATTTACAGCGGTAGTCGGGGGTCATTTTGGACTTTGTTTTCATGGCCGTCCCTGTTTTTGGTGCCAGTTTTCCGTTGGAAGTGTAGGTTGTAGCACCCAAACTGCTGATACATGATAGAACTGCTAATTCCAAAACCTGGCTTGATTGTTGTTTGTGTTTTGAGGGAAATTGGGCTAAATTGTTGTGTTGCCCTCTTTTTTCCATGTCTCTTAGGAATATATGTAACAAAAACTGTTTCAAACAAAGAAGCAGCGAGGGTATGGGTAGTGGTTTTACGACTCAAATAAGTCATCAAACTAAACCCACAGTGTCATTTGTCCCATAACAACCAACTTGTCCCTAATATATAATCTCTATTTTCAGAACATAGCGCATTTATGTTGATGTTGAACATGTGAAGTCCCTCTGTGTTATACAGACTGCGGTCTAGTTTGAATAGTGTCTGTGTGAGTCCTTGACCTTGTCCGCTACCTATCCTCAAGTACATGGGAGACTACCCGATAAAAAACGTTCGCAGCCCCATAGACCTGACTGACCAGATCTTTGCTCCGGCCACCCTGCATAAGGTTCTACAGGATGAGATCTACTGCCAAATTATGAGACAGATGTCCAATAACAACAACAGGTGATCCTTGTGTGTGTGTGTGTGCGCGCGCGTGCATGTGTGCGTGTGTGTTGAATATAAACGCCCTCATGTATTACCATTGTCTCTCTAGTCATACATTGTTTTTTTCGATTTCTGCATATAACTACAATCCTCTGTCTTAAGTTTCTCCTCTCTCTCTCTCTCTCTCAGGTTGAGCATGGAGCGTGGCTGGCAGCTGATGTGGTTGTGTACAGGTCTGTTCCCACCCAGCCAGAACCTGCTGAAACACACCCAGCGCTTCCTGATGTCGCGGCCCAGAGACCCCCTGTCGCCTGGCTGCCAACAGAGACTACAGGCCATGATCAGGTCAGCCTCAGGACAATAAATACAGTGATGTCACTTCAAACTGTCAGCCCATTAGAATTACTGAAAGTATTCACAAAGTAGATACTTTGGAAAAAATATGTGGCTACTTGTCAGATTATTCTGAGATATATTTGGCACCAATGATTACAGACTCAATCGAGATATAAACATTGTTTTAATTGAAATCATTCAACATCATTATTTCTTGACATGATTTAAAGTGGCAAAGATTTTCATTTAAATAAATGTCTGTTAAGTCACTATCTATTGCTGAATGAGGTAACACAATGGTGATTGAGCCTATGGCCCCCTGATGAAAGCCCTTGCATGTGCAGTATTATGAGTTTAGAACCAGGTGTCTGTGGCGACTTCCCCGCCACGCATTCAAATTAGCGTTAGTGACATGTTTTCCCTTTGAAGTGCAATTACACACCTGCAGTTACCGCTTTTCGCCATAGGTGCCGCCAAAGACAACAAAACGAGAGATCTTCCAGATTGCCACTTTAACTCTAAATAATAATTAACCATATTTGCAGATGATGCTAATGACACGTGATTATGATAAGGGATCAAAATTCTGTTCTAACATTGTGAAAGTAACTTTCCCAGTTCAAACCATTTTGTCTATATACAATATCAGTTAAAGACCTTGGCCAGGTTTGGCCTTTAAAATAAATTGGTACAGTACAGATGGAAGTGTGAGTGAAGGCTAGTGCTTAAAGACATGGTTTAAAAGTTTTAGAGCATTGTCTAATTCATCACAATATGATATATCTCATTATCTCAAATCTTACAAATAACAAAACCATGGTGTTATACAAACAAACCCACAATGTTAAACATAACAACACTGGTATGGTTGAAATGAAATGGGACCAAGTTGTGGTATTGCTAAATAACAAACATGAACATAAGTCATTTTGAAAATACTCTCCATATAAATATATGTGTAAAAGAAATACATTTTTGTATATATATATATATATATATATATAATACTGTTTTGTATGATTAGTGC
>OMKK01036933.1:0-19396 GCA_900302305.1 Polymixia japonica | reverse complement strand
TGCGCGTGTTGTTGTAGTATGTGTTTCTGTGTGTGTGTGTCTGTTTTGTGTGCGTGTGTGTGTGTGTTGTGTGTATGTGTGTGTGTGTGTATGTGTACATCTGTGTGTGTATGTGTACATCTGTGTGTGTGTGTGTGTGTGTTTTGTCTGTCTGTGTATGTGTGTATGTGTGTGTGTATGTGTACGTCTGTGTGTGTGTGTGTGTCTGTTTTTTCTGTGTGTGTGTGTGTGTGTGTGTGTGGGTGTGTGTGTGTGTGTCTGTGAGTGATATGCAGATATTGTGTTTGCGTTAGCCCGCTAATATCGATCCTAACAATCACATTCTCCTTCAGCTGATAAGGTGGATAACATGATGGGCGTGTCCGAGCTCCTCATCTCCACCTGCGTCCAGGGGATTATCTTCTGCATCATTGCTGCGCAGCCTGTCTTAGTCATTGGTTTCTCTGGTCCTCTCCTAGTGTTTGAGGAGGCCTTCTATGCCGTGAGTAAAGCCACTGAGACATATCCACATCCATGCAACTTTAAGAGGTTTCCATAGGACAAAAAAGGCCCCCGGAATTACTGGTGTTCAAAATGTCTCATTGTATTGAATTGAATTTGTGATACATGAAGTTATGGATAATTCCTTCCATTTTTCCATTTCCTTAGATAAGTTAAATGCAGGATTTGAAACAATGTTGGTCATGGCCAGAGATGACAGTAATGATCTTGAGTCCCCTTGCTCTTTCCATTCAGTTCTGCAAGTCCCAAGACATTGAATACATTGTGGGCAGAGTGTGGGTTGGCGTGTGGCTGGTCATCATTGTGGTGGTCATCGTGGCCTGCGAGGGCAGCTTCCTGGTGCGATTCATCTCGCGCTTCACCCAGGAGATTTTCTCCATCCTCATCTCTCTCATCTTCATCTATGAAACTTTTGCCAAGCTGGGCAGGGTAAACCATTTTCATCCATCTCATTACGTTATTTACCCATGTGAGCGTTCAGTCGCGCATTTAGCCCCAGTCCAGGAGGCGCACCCCCGGCCGAAACAAAGTTCAAGCGATTGAAATTAGTGGACATCAGAACCTGAGTTTCTCCTTTGAATTCCCACGATTATACTGTTGTTTTTCCACATCTCTAGATCTTCAAGGCCCACCCGCTGCTCCTGAACTATGAGCACCTGAACTCGACCGTGGATGATCCCTGGAACCCAGTGGTGATCATGGAGCACGTCTATGACAATGCCACTGGCAACATGACTATGGTCACTGCCACCGTTAACCGGCCCTACCCCAACACGGCCCTGCTCTCTATGTGCCTTATGTTGGGTTGTTTCTTTATTGCCTATTTCCTGCGCCAGTTCAAGAATGGGACCTTTCTACCCGGAAAGGTGAGTGAAGGTTGCAGTTATATTGCATTCGTTAGGGAATCCCCAGATGGGTTTTAGTAGAAAAATGGATGGAATTAAACGCTTGGAAGTACTATTTTCTAATGGTGTCTACCGGATTTAACCAGATTATCCTAGATCCTCTGGGGAGACACTATTCCAAACTTTGACCTTTGAGTTAATGAGAATGTTTCTGATCTGTTTTTTCCAGGTCAGACGCTTGATTGGTGACTTTGGTGTTCCAATTGCCATTTTCCTCATGATTGTTGTGGATATCAGCATTGAGGATGCTTACACTCAGGTTGGTCCATGTTTGTCAGCCCTTTAAGGCTTAACAGCTTCAATGTTGAAGTATATCTACGATACCCAGTTGATTAAAGTGGCATTCTCGAGGATCTCCAAAGATTTTCATTTAAATAAATGTCTGTTAAGTCACTATCTATCGCCCAATAAGGTAATAAAATGAAAGCCCTTGCATTTGCAGTATTATGAGTATTAAGAACCAGGTGTCTGTGGCAACTTCCCCACCATGCATTCAAATTAGCGTTAGTGACGCGTTTCCCCTTTGAAGTGAGGTCCAATTACACACCTGCAATTACCGCTTTTCACCATAGGTGCCGCCAAAGACAATGAAATGGAGATCTTCGAGATTGCCACTTTAAGTCCAGGCAACTTAGCACACAGTTTACATCGACCAAATTAAACTTAATACACAGTCTGGTCAGATCTGAGTTGTGGCTTGGCTGAAATTGGTATCTTTTTCTGGACAGAAACTGGTGGTGCCCAAAGGCCTGATGGTGTCCAACCCAGAGAAAAGAGGCTGGCTTATCAACCCATTTGGGGAGCACAAGCCTTTCCCAGTTTGGTTGATGTTTGCCTGCTGTGTCCCAGCCATGCTCGTCTTCATCCTGATCTTTCTAGAGTCTCAGATCACGACGTGAGTGAAAGCCATATCTCCACACTAATACCGCTCACTTGAAGCTCACAGTTGTATTGACATCCTCAAGGAACACGCTGTGTGCAGTCTATAACCTAATTTATCTGTTTTTACACACCTCAGTCTGATTGTGAGTAAACCCGAGAGGAAGATGGTCAAGGGCTCTGGGTTCCACTTTGACTTGCTTGTGTTGGTGGGCATGGGAGGGATGGGCGCCATATTTGGTGTTCCGTGGCTCAGTGCTGCAACCGTGCGTTCTGTCACCCATGCCAACGCCCTCACTGTCATGAGTAAAGGGCCAAAGCCTGTGATTGAGAAGGTGATGGAGCAGAGGATCAGTGGGATTCTGGTGGCCCTGTTGGTCGGTAAGTGCAAACTGTAAGAAACATCCGTATTTATTGAATCTAGATTTAGAAACATCTTATTGTTCTAAAGACAAGTGAAATAAATTGAATGGGGAGTGACATCATGTCATTTGGTTCCAATGGGAAATAAATTGTTTGAGGAATTTTCTTAAATCAAATGACATTATTTTGATACAACTGGAATGAATTGCCTTATATGAAGACAATTTCAAGTAAAATTGCATTAGAAACCAGTGGCATTATCTCACTCTTGCCAGATTTTGTTCTTAATTGTTTTATGGGTGAGGATGAGGAATGAGTGACTTGATAAGTTTGGGACTTCCTCCTTGTCCGTTTCAGGGTTTAAGGTGATTACATTTCCTCTGTTAAATGTGGGATTTTGAAGCCCTTCAGACTTGTAACTGTGATTAAGGGCTGTACAAAAAACATGACTTGAATTGACTTTTTTGGATATTTTTTGTAGTGTGGTCTTTTCACTACGTCTTGATGGATGTCTCCTGATATATGCAGATATGTGCCTAAATATCTAGTTTCAGGCTGATATTAAAATAAATAATACTTATCCATGTTCTACAATTCCATCAACTGTTGGATTACAGCATACCTTACCCGGACCATGAAAAATACTATAATTTGTCTAAACCAAAATTCCTGTTCTGTCAGCATTAATAGATCTAGGTCTTAACTGTTGTACTGAATTCTCATTCATGTTAAGGTCTATCCATTCTGATGGAGCCAATCTTGAAGATGATTCCCATGGCTGCCCTTTTTGGGATCTTTCTCTACATGGGAATTACTTCTCTCAATGGCATCCAGTTATGGGATCGCATGCTGCTCCTCCTCGTCCCTAAGAAGTACCACCCTGACGAACCCTACGCCACCAGGGTAAGAGTTCCCTTATCACAGGATGACTCAACAGGTCAGGAAATGGTGGGCCTATGGTGAGGGGACTCATTTCCACTGTGGCACAACCATAATACAAATGGATGCAAGTACTGTAAAGCGTTTTCGGATAAAAGTGTCAACCAATAATATGTGATATGGGGTGATGTGATTTCATGTCATGTGAGATGTAATCTTAATGTTAAGATTTACGTGTGCTAGCTAAACCTACATTTCATGAAAAAAAAAAAGTCATGTCCAGCTACGTCGGTCTTAGTGTCTGGTTAATGTTTTTGTATGTCTGACACAGGTTAGCACAGGCAGAATGCATTTGTTCACGGCCATCCAGATAGTCTGCCTGGCGTTACTGTGGATTGTTAAATCCAGCCCAGCCTCCCTGGCACTTCCCTTTGTCCTGATCCTTACCATCCCGCTACGAATGGTTATGACTGGACGCCTCTTCACCGAACTGGAGATGAAATGTGTAAGTTGTAATTTCCTGTCATTTTGATCAATACAATGGTGATTATATAGCAATACTCTCTTGGAGAGGCTGATTAGACTGATACCTGAACAGTAAAAGATTGTTGTGGGGAGTTTGTTTGTGTGTGCGTGTGTGTGTGTCTAAAAAGTCGTTATTACCCTGTGTTTTTGTTTTGTTTTAGTTGGACGCAGATGATGCTAAGGTGGCACTTGAAGAGGAGCCAGGGCAGGACGTATACTACGAATCTCAGATGCCATTGTAGACATTTCATGACTTTTCCAACCATCCCTTAACTTTGAGGAAAATCCCTAAGTTTAGATTTGGCTCCAATTAAAGTATTAAATAAGTATTCAATATACCCAAGAAAATATACATAAATATTTTGAGTAGTTTTTAAAATGTAATACCCAAAATAATAGACTTATTTCTCTTATTTCCTGTGACTCCCGTTTTTCAAACAGAAGTTATCATGAAATAAAAGTTATTATATGTATTTCTAGATCTTTATCTCCTGTAAATAATTGCCTTAGTCAAACATTCCAAGATGAACATTTTTTCACCCAACAATCACTCAGGTGTTATTTTTGTGTATGTGATCATTCATTCTGTAGTATTCGGTAATAAAATAGATTACATTTCTACAGTATTACAGTGATATTGGAAAGATTACATTACATGACAGCATATTGGCATGTTTTTTCAAAATGCCTATTTTTCAAAATGAAACCTATTCAGCCCTACAGAAATCATGTGTTTTAATGTTATGTGGAAAAAATAGGATATTGTGCTGTGAAAAGCCAAACTTTATTATGTATTAGATGTCATTTTGCATCATATTGATTTTCCATTTAAATTGGTGTTGCATTCACTGCTGGTATTGACATGTGAAAAACGAAATCTGAAATTCAGTAGTATATGGATTGTGTTAGAGATGATATTGAGGCAATTCAGCAAAACAACTTGAAATATTCCAGCAAAAATGATCAAAATTGTAACACTGGCATGCCGCTAACCTGAGTAGGAGCGCAACACCACTGTACTAGAACTATAACATTTAAGGAGAAGATGATGAATTTGAATGTGTGTTGTTGAATTTTATATCATGTCTAGATATTGTTGTTTTCATGTCATCTCTCAATAAATATAAATAAAACTACCTCTAAACACAAATGATGCATTGCCCAACATGCTCAGGCATGTCGCACGCACGCACGCACGCACACACGCACACACACACACAAACAAATGCTGGTTAAATCCCTTTACAAATTGTTTTAATTATGATGACAGATAGACAGACGGACGCAAGGACCAAAGTGCGACAAGGACTACCATCAAAGCTGTTTTAATAGCAAGATATCTAACGCGCCATTCAGCCTATGGACACCTTTGTCCGCTTAGGCGTAACCAAAAATGGTAGCGCATAGGGCGGGACATCACCTTGCACCTGTATACTGTCGAAATAAAAATGTTCATGAATATCCATGTTAGTTTAGCAGGGTAGCCATAGATAATACGTACATCAGCTAATTTATGCAAGAGCCTCATGAAAATGCATTACCGACATTATACTGCACCATACTCGGCATGTGATACAAGGAATGACTGTCTATTTTGTTTTATAATTTAAAGACGTGTGTAGATCTCGTACCAGTATCAGTAGCTTGCTAAGACCTTTAAAATTACGCTGTTTGGCTAAATCAAAACCCTCGCAAAAAATAGACAGTGGACCAAATGTGAGACACTCTCCTTGACTCACAGTCAAAAAAGAAGCGGTCTAGTCTGCTTGACGGGATTTTAAGAGAAGACGGAAGTAGTTGGAAGTGGACTCTCTCGCTCCAACTAAACATCCGCTTATTACGCTACACTTCACTCACGGTTTGGTTACCCCAATCAGGTACGAGTAAAATCCAACAAAGATCCGCCTCCAAAACCCATGTGAACATGCAGTCCACAACAACGCTGGAGAGAAACGTTAAATTCACGGAATGGTGAACTTTACTAATTTCGTGTTTCACAGTATTAAGTCTTATGTCTTGCATACATTTGCTCTCATTTGTGCGCTCATTTTGTAAACCATTTTAGGCCACAATTTAGTCATAGGTGACCTAGCCAGGTTAGCTAGCTGGAGTTACATGTTCCTGTAGTCTTACTAGTTTGGTCAAACTAACTTATTATCAGCTTGCAGCTAACTTATATACTAAGTTATACCCAAAGAATACTGCACTGTCCTGAAGTTCACTCCTGAAGTTCATATGGCGACCGAAGAACCAGGTAAGTCGAATCGGATCTGTATCATTACAAAAATCTGGTTTCTGAGACAACCTACATCCACAAGGTGAGACGAGGTACACGAATGACGGAAAGGTTTTAGATGCATTCAGTTACCTTGAATAATATCTGGGTGCTCCTTGCAGAGTTGACATTATGTTTACCAACTATTACTACGTTAAATGTCTGACGATCTAGGCATGCCTGGGCACGAATTTCTACTGTTTGAAGATCTCTGTCTTATACTGTGTCTCTGTCTGTGTGACCATTCTTCAACATTGGAGAGTGGACCAAGAATGACCTGAAAAGGCTTCTGCGTGATATGAAAAAGAACATCCCAAAAAGTCATACAATGACCCCATATGTCGTGACACAGAGGAGATTCGACTGGGAGAAGGTGGCCTTCCACCCTTACTCAGCTGAAGTATGTCAAAAGAAGTGGAACCAGATTTTGCAAAAGGTGAGAGACAGTTGACTTGAAAATTTCACTTTTTGTATACTTTCATCATATGAGTTAATGAAGAGCCAACCTCTGACATTATCTGCCCCTGGAATGTTGGCTTCAGAGTGTATGATTATGTGTATAATTAATAATTGGAAAACAATCAACAATCACTTAATTTAAAAGCTAACAAACATTGGTTGTAATGAGGAAGGCTAGTAGGCTGTTTCCCAGTCAACCTAAGAGGTCACGTGGAAGCCTGGTGAAGAAAAGCAACTTACTAAAATTCAAAATGTAAATTCCTTCAAGACAGACTAATGAGTTTGTTATGGTGAAATGTTGCTCTTTATTTGTTGTTTAGATACGCAAGATTCGGACTCTCACAGAGCTCATTGATGAAGCTGAGGATGTCGTTGATGACCCGTTCAAAAGAAGGAAACATCAGGTGAGGAAAGCTTGATTTGAAGAAGAAAAGAAAAAAAAAAGTTTTTTCTTTTCAAGTTTCATGCAAAATTGGTCTTTGCAGGTCTACGAATAGGGAGTCATAGGTATTCCATAGGTATCCTGTGGTCATAGAGGTAGTCTGCAATATGAACCTCCTGCAGGAAGTATAGCTGCACATTAGTCTTGCAGTGCACAGAGATAAGCATACTGAGGTGATTCAATCAATTCGTTATACAGACTCTGTACAGCTACATGCAGAGGTTTAAAATATCCCAGTGCAGACTTGATAAGGATTGACTTCCGCAACAGATAATCAGGGTCATTTGGGTGTATCCAGGACTGGAGTACTACTTGCAGGAACTTTAGATTAGGGTTGTGAATACTACACATTTGACTCTGTGAGTTCACAGTGAATGACATTTCCTACAGATCCATCCAGAGTTCCCGAAGAGACCCGTCCCTCCAAATGGCATCTTCTTGCAGGAGAATCTGGAGGAGGTCAAGATACAGCACCCGGACCTCAGCCCCACACAACTGGTGCGGTTGTTGAATGAGGAATACAAGAAGCTCCCAGAACACAAAAAGGTATAGTTGGTGCGTCTAGAAACACTGCTAAAAAATTAACACGATGTGTTTTTACATTATGCACATTTGTACATATTGGCTTTTTTTTTTTTTTTTTTTCATCGATCATAGGCCAAATACATCAAGAAATTTCAACTTGCAAGTGAAGAGTATCAGCAAAGAATGCTTGAACTCAGGTAGCGAAAGTCTCGTCACTATTGAAATCTGTTTAAAATGTTACGTTTGTATACACTTGTGAGAGGTTGTTGTAGACCGCTGGTTTAGTGTCAACCCCTTCTTTTGTCTTCTAGGAAACAGTATTTGACAGTTGGGCGCATAAAGCCCAGGGACAGCCTTGACAGGGCCAACCCAGACGTAAGTTATTCACGAGTCCCGCTCATGAAAGGCTGTGTACTTTTTTCCTGAAGTTGGGGAGGGTTTCATCTTTTTTTGTTGTAATTATTAGGGCTGGATGAAAATAACAATACATTGCATTGGTGTACAGAATTGATCGTTGCCATTCCTGAAGTCAGTAGTTATAACCCCTGGTATTTTGCAGCTACAGAAGAGCAGATTGAGCTTTTCACTTTCAGGACGAACTCAAGCGATCATTTGACTGTAGATTTGAGAAGTACTGTCTTCTGACATCACTGATCCCCAGGTGATCTCTGGGAAATGCAGTGCAGTGACCTACCGTGTGATCATTTTGGAATGAACTTTTAACTGTGATGTCTCTACTGTTGGGGACAGAACGAGCCACATCCCGAGGGCCAGGCGACGTCCAGTGTACAACGGGATCCCCCTCTACAGGGCAGGGACAAACTGCTGAATTTCAGAGCAGACGACGTGCCTGTCAAACCTCCTTCGTAAGCCACTGACCCTACAGGAACTCTTTGAAATAGTCAGAATCTTTTTTTTTTTTATGAGACCAGAGATGTTACACTTGCAACCAGCTAAATCATACCGTGATCACACATAGGAGCCGACCTACTAAGACAAATGAGCTTTCGGTGTTAAAAAGCAGCTATTGAGGACGCAACAGGCCTTTAGTGTATGTCATGAAAAGGAAGTGGGTGCTATTTGTTGCGCATTATCCTTATTGCGTGTGTGTGTGTGTGTGTGTATGTGTGTGTGTGTGTTTAGCAATGGCTACACTCTCTTTACTAAGGAGCAGAGGACCTCCATGGGAAAAATCTCATATAAAGTCCACATGACTGAATGTGGCCAACAATGGCGAGAAATGACTCAGGGTCAGAAGGATGAGTACAGCACACGCTGCAGAAAGGTTTGAACACACACACACACACCTCTCATGGAGAGGGCAACATAACATGGATTGTTTTAGGGCTGGGCGATATGGCTGAAAAGTGATAGAGCCAATGGTGATATTCGATGCACAACGATATTTTAATGTTTTTTTCTATACTACATGTCCACATGATGGCTTGTGTGCATCTTTGGAACAACACATCACACATGAGCTACAAGTGGCTGAAGTCATGACATGCAGGGAACTGGAGCAAAGGAGAGAAAGGAATAGGATGTTTAGAATTTACAATTGCAGTAAAAAAAACAAAAAACCACATAGGCTAAATTATCTCAATATTCACGTTTTCATATCATCATTGAAATATATTGCGATATGTCAGAAAACTTATAAATATATTGCCCAGCCCTAGTAATCACTTAACATACCACATTTTTCAAATGACCTTAAATTCAAGTTTAGCATGTTGCCTTGTACAAATCAGCTGAATTAACATATTACTCTCTGCTCTTTTCTGTCAGTTGAAGAAAGAATTTGAGATCAAGCTGAGTCAATATCTGAGTGTAAGTAATATTTGACGTAGTGCTGAATCTCCAATTGCAACATGTAAGCTGATGCAGACATTGCGTGATTATGAAAGTAAGTGTATGTGTGTGTTTGTACTTTAGACTTTGCAGGATGAAGAGCAGCAGCAGATACTAATGAAGTATGGATACAAGAGTCGAGCTCAGGTCAGAAATCGTCACTCATCATCAGTCCAGGGTTCTTCTAACGGGTCTGGAAATGTTTGGAAGATAAATTCCATGATTTGCACGAAAAGTCGAGAAGAGTCAGTAGAGTCGCTGTCCTTTCCGATATTGTGATATTTTTTGTGAAGAATACTCTTCAGCTGAGGTTCAAATCCCATTCATGTTATACTGTTGTATGCCTTTTAATTTGGCTGTTTCTCCTCATGTTTCCTTCTGCAAACAAAAGCTAACACTGGAGAAGGGATGGACAGCGCGCCCTTCTTCTAAAACAACAATGTGAAATGTTTAATAACAAACTTGTCTATGATTCATGTGCAGCTTTTAAAGTCGACAAAGCCTTTAAGGACTGGTGAGCCCAAGAAACCATCTCGGTGAGACTAACTGACTTATATCTGACAGTGAATAGAAGCATCACCAAACTAAATCCGAAACAAACACTTAAAATATATTGGAAACACTTAACTGATATGCCAAAGCAAACCACTTCCTACAAATCAAAACCTTAGTTGCATATTTGAACACAAATGCCTCTGAATTGTCATCCCAACACAGGTCGGGTAATGTAGTGTTCTGCAGTGAGCAGATGGAGGTCCTGAAGCGTCAGATCCCAGGTCAGAGGGAACGCTTGGCCAAGATAGGTTCATTGTGGAAGAAGCTTTCTGCTGCGGAGAAGAATCACTACAAAGACAAAGCGGAGGACAAAATCAAAAAATACACAGTGGATCTACGGACCTGGTTCAGAGTATGATGAAACCCCTCCACCTCATTCAGGCAGAATCACCTGATTTGTCATCTAGGCCTACATCTTTCCCTCTCCAGTTATATTTTGGCACCGTTTATATTTTTCAGACTCTGAAAAAGGTAGAGCAGGCAGACTACCGGAGGCATAATCCCACAGTAAGTATGAAGGCAAATTCAAGTATCAAATCGTTTCTCTTTTATAAGGGTGAATGTTTTTGTTACTAATTCTATGGGTGTTTTCTCAAATTTGTTATGCGTATGTCTTTGCAGCAAAGTGAGTTCCTTGGCGCCCAAGACATGTATTCTGAGAAAAAAACCGAGAAGTACAGGCCATCTGTAAGTTGACACATGGTAGTAAAACACACCAAAACATATGGCAATAAAACAATTGCAACCATGTATCCAATTGCAACCAACTAAATACTGTAGGTCATAGGTGTACAGTCAGGTTTAAAGGAGAGTGAGCATTGGCATTGTATTTTTGACTCTTTTTAAAGTGATAATTCATAACTTTCCAGTAATTAATCGGACAGGATTGGGTTGAATCATGATTGTGAGGATAATTGATATGAGTAATGGTAACAAAAATAGGATTTGATGAAAAATGTATGGATTACATCATTTAAGAGACTAGGAAAGTAAAGAAGGAGCAAAGTAATCCCATGGTGGGATTTGGGACCCTAGGCCAGCAAGGTATGCTTGCTGCTCCAAAGGAATATCTCTGGGCACCATGTCATCTAATGTATTGAATGAAGACTGAATATATTTTCTGTTTTTTTGGACACTGCTCTTTATGTACAAGGGAAATTCCTCTTGGGGCTTAAAGGCACAATCTGTGATTGTTTTTGAAGTGCTGCCATGTTGTGGCTAAGCAAGGAATTACAACAATGTTGTTTTGGTTCACACGTTGCCTCGGACAGTGTCAGCCATCTTTAGTGAATTTCGGCAGTAAATACAGAGGAGTTCCCTGTGTTTGAGTGGTTTTTAAAGGTTTTCTGTTAGGAGAAATGCTTCCAAACAGCCACATCACACTGTTTACAAAACAAACGGAAGACGTGACCATTCAAAGTAATCACAGATTGTTCCTTTTTTATGAAAAAACCCCCAGCTCTTTTGTGCAAGTTCAGAATCCATATCTTTCTTATAACACAGGATTCCGAAGATGAAGACATTGACGACAGCAGCAGCGATGAGGAACAGGAGGAAAATTCAGATTCTGATAAGGTTAGATCACTAGAATACAGCCTTTTTTCCCTTCTTTGTGACCTTCCATCACAGTATTATAAATAACACTGGTCTGTTCATGCATAGGATGAGGAGGAAGAGGAGGAAGGGATGATTCTCTGGACGCATGAGATGGTGGAAATGGACTCCATGGGTGCCTCCAATTCAGTTTGACTATGGACAAGTGGTCCATGTATCTAATATCACACTATAATGGTCATATTGCCTTAAAAGTTGCTATCTTTATGATAGTCATAAATTGGGATTGCTTGAAATGTTAAATTATGATATGTCTAGTTCTATGCTCATTATTAAATAAGACAACAAAGCCTATTTAAATCATTGGATGATCAACTTAGAACTCTTGACTAGTCCTTTGAATCAGCTGTCTTGAAATGAAAAAGAAAGCATTTACCAATTCGCAGGATAACTATACTATAATATATACTAACTGTACTTGGTGCATACTCTGAAACAATTTGGATGTTAGAGAAGGGGAGATGGGTGACGTTTTTATTTGGGGATTTTACTCACTGTAGCGGATCAATTTTATGTTTCAGTTTTGCTTTGTTGGTGTAAGGCTAAACATTACCCCTATACCGATTTTGCCCCAATTGTGATAATTTTAAATTACGTAATAATACTCACGCTGCTCGAGTTGAATGTGGACAATCCGAAAAAAAGTTTCCAGTGAACATGGTTTTGCTTTTATGATGTTTTGTTTGCATATTACTCTATTTGATATGTTCTTAAAATAAATTGGGTTTTTTTTTTATTTACCGCAGTGATTTCTTGCTTTAACGAAATTCAAATAAATCAAATAAATAACAAGCTGTATCGACTACGGAATAAACACAATCCTTAGAATAAAGTAACATATAACGCAAAACAGAAGTCAGTAGTCGGGGTGATGCGAGCGCGCAGAACGTTCTGACTCGCGCAGCCGGGATCTGATGGAAACTCGTGCAGCGATCGATTGCTACTGTCTGGCCTCTCTGATGTAAAGATGGACGCCTGCCGAATTAGGTAAATAAACACAATTACCAATTTGCGCGACTGCGATCGCTATATTCTTGTAAACCGCTTGTATATCGGGACACAAATCTTTAATCCCCCCTTCATTCCGGGGATGTATATATACGAGTCGCAGGGATAACAGCCGCAGTGCAGTAGAACTGGGCTCGTCGCAGCAGTCAAATCTATCCCTTCAAAAGGCAAATAACCATTCAACGAGATAGTAATGTTTCTTATTATCACACATTGTGGCGTGTTAAGGGTCTAGCGGTAGAACCCTCTCGACTTTGCTATTTGTCCTCGAAAACACACCAAGTGTTTACGTGAATCTACGGCGTCGGCGTCTTGAATACACACCTAGTCCTGTTCGCAGCCACGCTCTTTGTTTTGTTTAGCGAGATTTTTTGGGGGGGCTAAGCTACCTTCATGAGACATCACATCTTGAATTAGCCAAGCGCTGTTTGTTTGGAAAATAAACCCGCGATCTCCGGTGCCGTGTCTGCCTTATCGAAATGATACGGCGCTGTAACTGTGCAGTAAGTTATCCCTCTCTTCTGCGTTATTAGTAGGTTATAAAGCGTGGGACGTCTGACATTAACTCCCTGGCGGTGTTCAACGTGCAGTTGTAAGTACATCACATTCCACCCGTCAGCTGGAGACAACACACTGACATGCATTCATTTGTGGGGAAGGATTTTGTGTTATAAAGTGGCTAACTGTAAGCTGTGTTTTTATCCTCTTGTTACAGCCCTGTTTTGGCCAATGCTTGCTGCGCTACAGCATGACCACAGCAGTGTCGGCTCATCTTGTAGTTCTGGCAAATGAAAATGGAGGAGGTTTCAATGTCCAGCCTGGACAACAGCAAGCTGGAGGTACACCAGAGCAAGGCCACATTAGTATTCAAGCAACCTTTAAATGGCACATTACATCTGCATTACACTGAGCAAAACTACTAAATGCAAATTGAGAGAGGTAACACAACAACAGCTTTGTGAATGCTACAACTTTGGCTTAGTGTGTAAAAGCCTATCTCTTTGGCACAACTTCTTACTGTTTCTCCCTCCTGGCCCTTCCCTACCAGGGCCTTGCTCAGGACATCCTGTCTGACTTGGTGGAGGATGCGTGCCTGGGCCTGTGCTTCGAGGTCCACCGGGCCGTCAAGCAGGGCTACTTTTTCCTGGATGACACGGACCAAGAAAGCATGAGGGACTTTGGTAAGCATGAAGACATTCTGTCTACCGAGTAAACTAATGGTTAATTAATTCTCACCACTAACACTTAATTACTTCAGGGTAGTGAAAGCTGGTGTGAATTCACAAAGGCTGTGATGACTCTTTCTGCTTTGTATTAGATGCTATACATTTAAGAAATCCAAAGGTCTAGTCCTAGTTTAAATGTGACAGAGTTTTTTGTAATGCCAAGTTTGTGTCAAGATGCAAACATAATGTAATGGGCTTTTGATTTGCTCCCCTTATGGTGTAAGCAGAGAATTTGAGTATTTTTGTACCGTTTTTCTTTAATGCACAGAAATTGTGGACCAGCCCGGAGTGGATGTGTTCGGCCAGGTGTACAACCAGTGGAAAAACAAAGAGTGTGTATGTCCCAACTGCAGCCGGAGCATTGCAGCCTCACGCTTTGCCCCACACCTGGAGAAATGCCTGGGGATGGGACGCAACAGCAGCCGTATAGCCAACCGAAGGTAAACAAGTAAACCAGCTTACCATCTTGGCCTCAAGATCAGTCTTTGTTTCAATGAAAATCAATATGGTCTTACTGAAAATTAAGATGCTTTCAGGAAACTTGTTTCTAGTGTACGCACATGGAAAGTTAATACTGCAGAGGTTCACTTGTTTTTGTGTGCTGTTGGCCTATGTGCTGTTGTTGGTAAAATTCTCTTTGACAGACTGAGAATTAAATATGACAAGGTATTGATATTCAAAGCACAGACCTGACGTGGAGAGAAAATGTCTGACTCTTGCAATTACACTTTCGCCGCTATAAAGAGGTTATGCTGCCTTTCCACATATTTTGCTAGTGTATAATCATTCAAAATTGGGACGCAGCTGTTGAAGAAGAAAATGTTTCATGTCAGAATGTGCTTGTTTTATATTCAAGGAATGATCTCTGGTGATTTATGAAAGTAATGCTGAGTCACTGTGCATCACACCTTGTGCCTCACTCCACACAGAATAGTCACTGGCAACAACACCAACAACAAGTCAGAGAGTGACCAAGAGGACAACGATGACGTCAACGACAATGACTGGTCCTATGGGGCAGAAAAGAAAGGTGACGTAGTCTTTTTGTCTGCTGTGACAAGACTTGTTATCCAGTTGGTCACATATGCTAAATAAGAAATTCCTCAAATGTTTTTAGAATCTAAAATCCAATTTCTTTTTCTCTTGCAGCCAAGAAAAGGAAATCTGATAAGGTACTTATTCTTTGAAGGACAAAAGCCTGCCAGGACAATATGTCTTTCAATGTCGCATAGCTCCTCAATGCATGTGTTCTCTGATTTCCTACCCACTTTATTTTGAAATGAAATTCAGTGCCCCCACTGTGTGTCAAGTATTTGTGTCAAGGGGAATTTAGTTGAGTTTTGCAGGAATAATATCATGCAGTTTCTGAAAGCAAGTCATTGTGCAGAATTGCAACCCCTTGTATAAGGAGTCATTTAAGCATTGTTGGGTAAAGCAGTTTATATGGGCCTAGACTAAGTGAGAATGTTATTGAATACACACGTTAACAAAATATATTATATTACTCTTTGTGTCTCAGAATCCAAACTCCCCCAGAAGATCCAAATCATTCAAGCATAAAAGCGGTAAGTTTCAATTAATCCTTAAGAAATTGCTGGATGGCATCTTTATAATCTGAGGATATGGTTTGTTTTTATTGTAATCAGGTGATTTTCAGTGTTCTCCTATTATTAAGCTGTGCATGTAATATATTTGACAAGACTTGTGACAGTATAGTAGATATCTACCAGAAGACATTCCAGGTAGAAACTGGGTCAAATGGTGTTTCCAAATACTTTCTATGGTTTGTTTTATTCTATTTAAGTGCCAGATGGGTGGTGTTTGCCATTATGGAACAATACAATAAATGCCAGAACGTTTAGACAATAACAGCAAAGTATTTAATAATATAGTATATTAATATAGTATACTGTGATTGACAACATACCTGCCACTATCTCAATTGTCCAAAAATCCACCTTCCACCTCTTGTACTCCATGCAGGTTAAAACACCATTACGTTTGACTTATTTTATCTGATCTTAGAAGGGTAAAAGTGAATCTGTAATCCTCCAATGCATTCCTGTCAAGTCGTCGGTTGATGTTGATGATGTTATTTGTCTCTTTTGCTTTGCTTTGCTGTGCCTTCCATTGATCAGGATAGTGATGGAAAGAACACAGCACTCACTTAAATCACTGCTTGATTGGCTGTTGTGAAGAACTGAGATGACATGCAGTCTGGTTTTTAAACCTCTAGGCATGATGGGCCCAAGACGTCGTATGGACAACCAGGAAAGCCCACGCATGCTGATGAAAGACGAGGCGTTCCCTCAGTAACACACTCGCCCACAAACACACATGCCCTCACAATTGCGCACACACACACACACACACACACACACACACACACACACACACACACACACACACAAATACAAACACACACACACACACAAATCCTACAGGTGTTGTGTCTGTGTGCGCTCCATTTGACTCTGATGTCTTTCTCAATGAAGCCTTGGCACTGGATCAAAAGCATAATGACATGCAGATCAAGTGGTGTGTATTTGTGTGCATGTCTCTGTCAGTGCTTGTGCCTCAATGGGGCCTGGTATGCCCTTGAATCAAAAGCACTGCTCAGTAAGCTCTAGCAGCATTGGTAATCTGTATAATTGAAAGGGTATAAAATAAGTGGGTGAAAAACTAATTTGAGCGCTATGATGGGACAGCGATATTGCAAAAATTGGTAGGGCAGCATTTCATGCCTCAACCGCAATGCTAGCCAAAGCTTTATGATGTAATATTAATTTTTCATTTGAACCAAACCCGCGTGTGCGTTTGTGTGTGTGCGCGCACATGTGTTAGTGTGTGTGTGTGTGTGTGTATATAGTGAGTATCTTAGCTGCATATATCAGAGGTCTTGTATATGTCTGTAAGCTATTGATTGTGATATCTGGCAGCCCGGGGCATGTTCACAAACTAGTTAAAGGGTTATGGACAGCGGGCCTATCCAAAGAAGGGGAGAAGCAACAAGCAAAATTTGGTTCAGTTTTTGCTGTAATAGAGTTGATGCTTTTGTGTATCCGTTAATGTCTGGGAACCATGTTGTACCCCTGTAACATTTAAATCAATAAAAACTGTGAATACTTGTGAATACACTTGCTTTCTTACCTGCACTCTCATTCTGCTCAACTCTCCTTTTAGTTGATTAATCCTCTCCTCCTTCTCCACCATCTTCCTCTCAAATGAGGCGCTGAGCTCCCTCCTCAAAGACGCCATTTTGGCCTCTGCCTGGAACATAGTCACAGAGGCTGTTAGTCATTCCTGTGCTGTCTCTTTGTCACTGTCAACTAGTCCAAGCTGTGGTAGCCATTTTGTTGCATCGTGGAGTTCACATTGAGACATTGAATAGTAACAGAATTGTAAAGTGAATTTATAAGCTCAGTCAGGAATTGTTAGATAGTGCCTCATCACTCACGGCGCCACAGTCTGTGTGTGCGTGTCCAAGCATGTATGTATGTCTGTGTGAGCACCAATGTGGCGGGTTTGCTGTGATGTGAGGCCAAACTCACAGGGTGCATTCAGAATATCTGTAAATAGCAGCATGCATTACTTGCAATCTTCACACACACACACACACACACACACACACACACACACACACACACACACACACACACATATCAGAGAGGGGTTTTGATGTGGGGTGGTGTATGCAATATGCGTGTGCATGTGTGTGTGTGCGTGTGTCTATGAGCATGCTTAGGCATGTATGTCTGCGTGCACGTCAATCCCGTTGGTTGGGTGTGATGTGGTAGCGGCTAGCAGGCCACTGATAGGCTAAATAAAGAGCTGAGGTCGGTGGTTAGCTAAACTCCCATGGAGATGATACCTCTGATTAATTTCCTCTTTCTCCATCCATCCCACCCTGCCCCCACTCCTATCCATAGGTCCGTCCTCCTCACCCTTCCCCCAACCCCCCCAGCTATTGCTGAATATTAAGTCAGTTCCTCTTTTTTTTATTTTTTTTAATTTCCAGATAACCAGGGTTCATTTTTCTTCCAGTGTCATATAGCCGTGACATGTAGCGAAACAGCATATATATTAAGGACGGCTGATGTGAATTATTGTTATGTTTATCTTTTTTTCATTTACTGCCTGTGTGTCCCACTGTACACTATGCATGGCTAAATCATTACCAGCGCATGTGATACAAATAACATAATAACACGGTAGTAATTTGCATTGGAAATTTCTATCTTGACAGTTAGACATGCTCGTTTTACTGTTTTTCAGAGCTGAATAGTGCAAAGAGACACTGCTGTTTTACCATGGCATTAATTGTCTATGCAGTATTCTGTGTACTGTCTGTGACCTGATAGTTCATCATGTGTGTATGTGTGTACGTGTGTGTGTCTGTGTGTATTTGTGTTTGCGTGTGCGTGCTGAGCGTGTCTTGTAATTAGGCCGCTGTATGTGCTATCCAGATGATGTGCGAGGGCATGAACCCCAGTCGATATCTCTGCTAGACAATTTGAAGCCCGAGTAGGGACATCAGGACACGACACGCACACCTTAGTTTACCGTGGAGCTGATGTACAGTATAAGTGTGTGAAAACATCGGCTACGTGCAGGTTTTAAATTGCGCCGCTCGGCATCCCCGAGCGAAACGCATAAACTGAACTGACCGCTTAAACAGGGGATGCAAAATAGCGGCTCTAACATGGCCAGAGACAGCTGCTGTGATGTCACGTTAACGCAGAGGATGAGGCCTCGTGAAAAAGGTTTACAGAAAAAAAAATGACGTGCACGCATAACCTGGAACCTCGCCCAGGAAATGACAGACAAAACAAAAATCAAACTAGATTCTTAGGTTTGGTGCACCACTAATTCCGAAATACACAACTTGCATGGTTGTGTGCAGTAGGGGGTACGTGTGTAACCTTTTTTTTTTGTACTGTATAATCCATACGCATCTAAAGAGAGCAGTGTTAAAGATGTAGCTCACACATGTACAGTCCTAGAGCTGCTATCCCCTTCCAACAAATAGAGTAAAAAGATATTTACTGTCTCTTTCCCTCTCTCTCTCTCTCTCTCTCTCACACACACACACACACGCGCGCACAGGGCTGTTATCCCATTCCCAGGCGTATGGTAGTCAGTGGAGTGTTGAAGTGTGAGATAGGGCTGAGCCACCACCCGTGGCCTCCATCCATACAGCCATGCTAAAGCCCTTATAGACAGGCCATATAGCACCTCATTATATATACCATGCATTACAACACACGCGCACGCGCGCACAAACATGGGCTCGGACGTCCGCGCGTGCATACACACATTCGGTGTCATCACTCAATGTCCCCGCTGCAAATGAAATCTCATTCTCTCTAACAATCTGAGTAGCCCACTC
>OMKK01036932.1:4111-27704 GCA_900302305.1 Polymixia japonica | reverse complement strand
CCCCCATAGGGGATGAGGATGCTCTGAACAGACTGGCAGTGCAGCCAGGCGCTTTGTCCAGGGTCGATGACCGAGGATGGATCCCTCTGCATGAGGCTGCAGTACAGGAAAATAAAAGGATACTGGAAATTGTCTTCTCAGGTAGTCATAGTTATTTACAGCATGACTGTAATGTTTGACCCTTTAATTACACGCCATTCATTACAGTTCTAGCATGAAACGATGAATTATTTGGTGTTTTGTCTCCAGCGTCCTCCCTGGGAGCAAGCCAGTGTCGCACTGTAAAGGGCGAGACGCCGCTGTTCCTAGGCGTAGTTCACGGCCTCAGGGAGAACGTTACATTCCTGCTGCACAACGGTAGTAATCCAGACCTCCAGAACGACGAGCAGGACTCTCCATTAGTGGCAGGTAATGATCCGATGATGAAATCCACTTGATCTGATGATGAAATCCACCTCATTTGTCTGAAATCTGTTGAGCTTTGCTCATTATTAATCTTCTTTTTGTCTTCTCCCGCTCCATTCTTTATAGCTATTCTAAATGACCAGTATGACTTGGCCACACTTCTGCTTCGCTACAATGCCAAAGTAGACCAAACAGGACCACTAGACAGAACAGCTCTGCATGAGTCAGCCTTCCTAGGCCTGGAGAACTTTGTCTACCTGCTCCTAGAGTCCGGAGCCGACCCCAATGCACGCGACGTCAAACAGAAAACTCCCCTAGCTTTGGCTGCGCAGAACGGGCATTTGAATGTAGTGGAGGTCCTGTTACAGAAAGGTAGATGAGATAATGTGGATCTATTTTATCAGTAATTTCCAAAACTAGTGATGAATATCCCTTGAAATGTCGCGTTATCCATTCAGGAGCCCACGTGTGGTGTGAATCGGAGGAGTCCGGCACCATCTTGTTTGAGGCGGCAGCATCAGGAAACCCTGACATCATCTCAATGCTGCTGGACCATGGAGCAGATCCCAACATACCTCTGTACGGCGGGCACCTGCCTATCCACCGCGTGGCATACCGTGGACATATACTGTGAGGATTTTCTCCGTTACAGCATCTAGTTTTGTCCAGATTCTTCTCTGATTTACGATATAGCACGATCTTAGATAACAACCCCTCTTTGACAGGGCATTGGAGCACCTGATCCCAGTCACCAAGATGGAGGCCGTGAAAGAAAGTGGGATGAGTCCGCTCCACTCGGCGGCCGCTGGGGGACACGCCCAATGTCTGGAGATCCTGCTCCAAGCAGGCCACGACCCTAACTTTATGCTGCACCCAAACGTGCGGCGTAACTATGACGACGAGCGCCGGTCGGCCCTATTTTTCGCGGTGTCCAACAACGACCTTCAGTGCACCCGGCTGCTGTTGGAGGCTGGGGCCATGGTGAACCAAGACCCCATCAACTGTCTGCAGGTGGCACTAAGACAGGGAAACTATGAACTGATCAACACCTTGCTGAAGTTCGGAGGTAATGTCAACTACTACTCCCGTGTCAATACCACTCACTTCCCCTCAGCACTGCAGTATGCCCTGAAGGATGAAGTCATGCTGAGGATGATACTGAACCATGGGTATGATGTGCAGCGGTGCTTTGACTGTCCCTATGGTGACAGTTCCCATGACTCTGGACCTTGGATGACCTCAGTCATCAAAGACATGGTGGTGAGACAAACCTTGTCTGACAAAGCATACTATATATTGTATAAAGAGTGAATTCAAGGGGAATTGGCAGGGTATGCTTTCTTTGCAGACTGTTTGCGCTTTCTCTAAGCACTGTGTGCATTTGTGTGTCTGTCTCTGTCTCTCTGTTCCTATCTGTCTTTAGTTCTGTGAGGTGATAACAGTGAACTGGCTCAAGCACATATCTGGCCAGGTGGTGCGTATCATGCTGGACTACACTGACCATGTCTCCTTCTGCACCAAACTTAAGGACACCTTGAAAGAACAGAAACAGTGGCAAGAGATCTGTCACATTCAAGGTGAGAGAACTTTACATGATCCCTTAAAACTCTTGTGCCTATTGTCAAATGTGTGTTTATGACTTGACTTTGATGGCTGCCTTTTAGGAAATGTGCGGAGCCTGAAGCACCTGTGTCGTTTGCGGATAAGAGAGTATCTCAATCGCCTGCGTTTGAGGGCCCCAGTGTTCATCAGCTTCCTTCCTCTCCCTCCCAGGCTGAAAGATTACCTGCGCTATAAGGAGTATGATATCTACAGTAGGGGCAGTATGATCAGCCCATAGCAAAAGCAGCATTACATTTGTCCAAACCCTCTCTGTGATAGGGTACAATGACAATTAGCAACTATTTTGTCTGCCTCTTCTTTTTTATTTTTGTTTGGGACATTATCTACAGTCCAAGTAAAATTTTATGAATTTCCTATGTAAATCAATATAATTAAAGGTGTGCTGAGGTTTTGCTAGTATTTGTGGTTAGCACTAGCTAGAGTACATGCTTGCAGCTATAGGTACCCACTGGTTTGAATGAGGAATGCCAACATTGCTTAACAAGGCTTTTTTACTTCATTAAACTGCCAATACCTTAACGTTTTTCACCACCATAACAAGTGCCTCGCAAAAATAAATAAAAGTAAAATATAATCCCTTTAATGTTACTTTTGTCAAAAAGATTAAAGTAGCGAAATGCAGCCACCCCTTAATAGGTTTGCATGAGATTTGGTACGCACCTGTTGCGCCTACAAGTTCAAATACTTTTCTACTATTTTCATTTGTGATGCCCCCTACCCCTCAGTACCTTTGTTATGTTTTATCAGACAAGCTGTCATAAAATTAAAGCTAAAAAAAATCGTCACAGACTTTATACAGAGTTTGTAGTAAAATGTTAGGATTTAAAAAAAATCTAAAAAGAGCAAAATCATTCATGGTTGACGATTATAGTAGCCTACCGACAGGGAAATTTACATTAAGCATAGCTGTATCTGTACTAGCAGAACATATGTAGCCCTTAAAATGTGACCTTTCATCATAGCACCCATATCTACCCGTATGGGTCATATTGCACTGAAGCTGCCATGAGCTGTGTTGCAAAGTTTCGGCAGTAATCACATTTAATTTATCTATCATGCAGCATATCTCACTCAAAAATGATAATAATGAATATAACAACAGTAATAATAATTCAAATTTAATTTAGTAATTAAGTAATTAAATAATTAATTTACTTACTTACTATATGCTTATTTCTACATATGTTGTGTACACTATTTCAAAAAGGCATAATAACCAATATTGAAATTTGACTCAAAACACTAATAGTTCTGGCGTATGTACAGGTAATACCACCTGTTAAAATGGCCCGTTGATAGAAATGGCATTGGAGGCACTTCTGCCGTTTTGCTGTCTCCTAGTGGTAGAATTCTGTATTACATTGAATATTATTATACTCGTGGGTGGGATGGTAATTTTTAATTGTATGAACTAATGACAAGACGATCTATAAGCATGAAAACTGCTGGAAACAGACCAGTTGGCCTTTCCAAGAGTTGTAGACGCCCATTGTTATTAAAACCCTGATGCAGCATCAGATCTCAGAATCCCACCACTACAATTACACACGTGCTCAAGTCAGATGCGGAAAATTGAGTGAATGAAACTAACAGAAAACACCAAAGACCCTTGCTACCTTGGGGCGAAAATCATCCCTCTCCCCAAATATCACGATTATTATGCATGCACCCCCCCCCCTCCTGCTTCCCGCCACACACACTCACGCCACTTATAACACTTCAAAATGAACAAATCAATCCGAACACTTCCCTTGAACACCGCTAGGTGGCGCGGATCTTCTAGTATGTAAACAGAGTGACGGCAGCGTTTTGCAGTGGTGGAGAAGAACGCGTACGTCATATTCACAATGGCGGAGGTTGGGTGAGGAGGAGAGAGTGTGTGTGTCTGCGAAGCGGCGCTGTATCTTCAGAGCGACATTGCCCCGCCAGTCGTGCCCACGGCGCCCGAAAAATGGCCCTGAACCCCAACGTGGATGGGAAAAAGGACACGGAATGTACCGAGACGGGCGATCTCCGCTCGGATGGGGGCGAATGCGTGAAGAATTCGCCGTCAACCGCCACCTCGGCCACAACCAACCAAAATGGCGATCAGACTGGATGTGAAGACCGTGTAATGCCCGAACAAGAAGCCCCCGATCGGCGGAGGAGCCTGCAGACAGACGTCCGGAGCTCCGTCGGTTCGCCCTTGCCGGGCCAGAGAGCAACCGAGGAGTTGCCACGGAGAAATTTTCAAATCCCGAGGAAGATTAAAGAACGGAAAGGTGCTGCCCTTTAGCTACTATTTTGAACAGAGCCTGCCCTGTCTTTCATAATTCTACTGCTGCATGTAAGCTAACGCTAGCGTGCTAGTTAGCTGGCCTTGCTAGCTTGACGATGTTTTGCAGAATATTCACTGTGGTTGAAGTTATAGTGACGTTCGTGTGTTGACGGGTTAACCTGCTGCGTCGGTTAACCAGCGTCAGTTCGGCGTGCGTAGCCCCAGTAGTATACCTCAGGTATCTAAGGTACCTATAAGTTGCAGGTAGCTACATTGCTGTGCTGGTCCGGGAAAGAGTCACCTGAAGACTGCGTTGAAAGTCCCCCTTGTTTGATTTCGACAACTATTGCAATACTAAGTATTGCTGGATTAAGTTGTGATGGAAGTGGCATCACCTGACAGCATGTGGGTGTCCCAGTCACCACAGTGAAGTATTTGAAGATGTCCACCACACCCATCTCAAACAAAGTCGCGCAGTTATCCCCCCATATAACGTATAGAGACATAGTTTAGATCATAGGTGTTAGAAGTTCAGTCCGTCATTTGATATTAATAGATATGAGTTCTAACTTGACTTATTCTCTCTGTGTGGCCTTCTGCAATGCCAGTGAGATGGTCCCAGTATATCTGAGGAGTAGAAGTACCCAAACCCAAGTGACAGATACACAATGGTAATTGTAAGTCTTTGGCTTTAAAATTCAGTTATTTGTATGTATGCAAAGTTGAGCAGAGGTACCATGGGCCTCTTGAGGCAGACCTGCTTGCAATATGTGGTAAACTTTCCCATAACATGTTCTGTGTTTTGATGTTAAAAGATGTAGTAGCCCAAGTTGTAAAGATTCACACAAAGGCCTACATGGCAAATTGAAGTGAACAAATTTGACTATGTACACCGCTGCCTCCACAGTTGACCTCATGGACTCATTTCAGAGGTGTTTACTACTCGCTGGCCCACAGCTTGATGACATCTCATGCAGGTGGCCTATAGACAGCAATTAGTGGCCTCACTTCTTAGTATGTGTTTGGATTGCAGTGATCCCCTCTGTCTAAATACAGAATGATGAAGACAGGTTGCCTATATACACTGGTTTGTTGATACTAATATGTATACAGATGCAAACTATTGTATGAGGTTATTGTTAGTTCCCTGTAACCCCTGCCTCATTCCAAGAAAATTAGGCTATACTAGCCTACATGAACAATGTGAGCCCCCAAGCACTTAGTTCCACATTGCTAACATCTTTGCTTAATGCCCCATCTATCACAGCATAGCACATGATTTGAAAAAACGGGATGAATGGTATGCATAGCATTCATCCCAAATGCATAAATCTCCTTTTCCGTATGGGGAAAAGAACTGTTTCCTCGTGTCACTTTGACACAAGTCTTTCAAACTGGTGTTCAGTGATAGCAGCAATCAACTTTGTGGATCAATGTCTAGAGAACATTAAGGCTGTCTTCCACTTGACAAATTTAAGTTTCGTTGTGATGATGCACTTTTTTCTCTTTTTTTTGCGCTGACCTCCTTTTATTCACACATTCACATTCTACTAATGTCGTATTCTAATCCACTGCTCCTGCTCTGCGTGTGCAGGTTTGTACCAGTTCCTTCCCCATGACAGCCGGGAGTTTGAGGACCTTGTGAAGATCCTCTCCTCGTTTTACCTAGACTCATCATCACGAGGAACCTTCTCCTACTGCAAGGCAAGGCTCATTCACAATGAGCTGCTGGAGAAGGAGGTAGGCCCATTATCTGCATATACTTCATAATGTGACCATCAGCATTGAAGTTGCTCCCTTTTTGAATAACACCATCTTTTGTGGGCTCTAACTCAACATTGCGAGAACCTTGTATAACAGGTTCTAATTGATATTTGACCAAGCCTAACCTTCTCAAGATCCATGTTGTACCAGAACCTTGTTTTTGCAAGCACTGAATGCTTAAAGGTACACACTGCAGGCCGGGAACTAAATATACTATCCGGTCTGCTTCCTTTGTGTGTTAGTTTATAGAGAAGCGGAGAGAGATGAAACAAGAGGGACGAACTGAACAAGAGCTGGCGGAGTCTTATTGCTTCCTTTATCCAGACAAATCCAAGGTTAGCCTTTTTGCAAAGCTTCACTCACATGCATAAGGAGAAGATTGAGAAGTCATAGACTTGGATGGGCTTTGTGTGATTCTGAGCTATGTGTTCCCTTGTGTTTCTAGCTTCAGTGGATCTGTGAGAAGGGTCTGTCGGTTGGACATTCAAGAATTACTACACTGGGAAATCCAGCAGTAGGTGAGTCGGTGTGTCCTGCCCCCTCAGATGTAGCTTTTGACTTGCAAGTAATCTCTTCAGGGTAGATGCGATCAAAGCATTTATTTGTGTCACAACTCTCATGATGAACTATTGATGGTTGGGAGTTGATTGCCCGTCTTTCGAGAAGGCTTTTTAACTTTGCGTCAATGACATTTTTCTCATCAATCTACCTCTGAAGATGTGTGATTTACCTTCACTGTATTCACTCTATTTTAAGTCACGTGAGGCTCTTCTCAGTACTACTGCCTTTATCCTCTGGCAAGCAGCTCAGAATTTTGACCTGCTAAAGTTACAACGGAAGATACTTAATACATGGCATAGCAACAGCTGAGAATGGCCCAAGTATTTGACAATACATAACTTGATAGTTGGCTCTCAGCTGATTGGTGTAGCAGCGGTGCATGTACAAGGAATTAAGGCTTTGTCTCCAAGTCTTTCTCAAAATGTCAGCAAGGATCAACAAGTAATTAATTAACAGTGCTTTCAGAGTGTGTTTATGATTTTTACCTAATGTACCTTAATGGATTATGATTATGACGCTTTTCCATTTAATGCAAATGTCATTTCAGGTGTTTATCTCTCCAAATTCTCTGACCTTCTACAAATAAACCCATTTGAAGTGGGTTCCTTTGGAGACATGATTGTTTTTAAAGTCATGAGGGTATGAGATGCCATTCTATTTCTTGCAGTTTATAGGACATACTGCACAAATGATCAAATGTTTATCCTGACGCTGCTTATTCTTCTGGGACATCCTGCCAACCGGTGTGTTTTGTCTCTCAGGGCCGATTAAAGCACATCTATGAGAACATGCCTAAGAATGCTATGGAACCTACGCCCAAGTTTGACTGCCATGTGTCCAAAAGTGCCAACAGGGTCACGTCTTTGCTGTCTTACAGGGCTTTCGAGCTCACACAGGTGAGCGCTCTGGGTTTCTTATGGTTCACGATCTTACACCTACCTTGTAGGATTGTGTGTGTTTCATCAAGAGACAGTTTTTAGCTTAAACATCTATTGAGCAGTGTTTTTGTGTTTGTTAACATCCTTTTTTTTTTTGCTTTTCAGCAATACTTTTTTGAGTTTGCGTTCGATGAGATCAAGGCGCGGCCCAGGCATGTGTGTCCGTACGCTGTGGTTTCCTTTCAGTACAAAGGCAAGGAGTCTGCATCAACTCCGATGACTGCACATAGGTATGTTTTCCTACAGAGGATGCTAAAAGCTGGCATGCGCAACACAAGATGGTGATGTGATCTCTGATGTGTTCGCTGGTTGATGCTTAGGATTGTTTCTTCCTCATTAACAGGTTCAACACGATTTCCCCTGAAGCGAGTAGAGGTAGATAACGTTTTCATTTTTTGTTGATAATAACCCATTAAATGAGCATATACTGTTTTTCTTGTGGTGTTGTATAAAAAGTGTTGGGTATAATATGCAAGACATTAACAATGTTGACTTTCATACCAGAGTCTGTTCTGTTCACATCTAAAGCAAAGATTGATATGCTCAGCCATGTGGTCACTTTCAGAAAGTCCAACACAAACTAAAACAACCAGTGCTGCATTACTGAAGACGCGCTAGTTTCAGTGTCTATTAATATATAAGGCTGTTGTTGGAATGTAACAAGTGCTGCTTTTTCTATTTATATTTATATAATGTCTGACCTTTGACCTGTTGCATCGATGCCACACAGGGAAGAGCTGCTACACTGTGTGGAGCGGTCCACTGGTGAACAAGGGCCAGGAGTTGTTCCACGTCTGTTTACGTTCCACCACACGACCCTACCTGCCTTTCAAACTGTAAGTAACCATTTTCCCTCACACCTACAAACCTGTTTATTTCTAAAAAACGCATTCTCAAAGTTAAATTCTCAAAGTTATTAGGAATTGTTGATAATGATTGAAGAGTACCTAAACCGAAACCACTTTATTATATTGGGGTATGAGGGTAGTGTTAGCAATTGATTCAGGTCAAAAACTTGACATAACAGTGCAAAGTTGTTGGATCTATAGACTGGGTTGTGGTGGTGTCGTGACTGACCTCTTAACGATTAAAATCATGCTATTGCAATTTAACTTTTCAATGCAACAACTTTTCTCCACCCACAGAGATTTTTACCAAGGTGTCCAGCAGTTAGTTTTTTTGTTTGCTTTCAGGGTGTGGACACATTTTTTGAATTTCCAGGGTAGATGCACTTCAGCTAAAACTGACATTTAGTTATGCTTTACAGCTCTGCAATAGAAAAGAAAATGGCGTGCTTAGCCTTACCACTGCAAGTATACTGTGTGTGAACATAGGAAATATTTAATGAGTTATAACTGCAAAATGTAGACCTTGGTTTTCTTTTGAGGGGCCTAGTCACGTATTCATGACGGTGGCATTTGGGTGTGCCCCCCTACAGGCCTGAGAAGCTAGACGTGAGTCGGGGCATGCAACTGGAGCAGGTGAAGAGGAAGATTCCCTCTGTGCTCTTCTCTTGGGACACCTACAACATCTCACGGGAAGGTCAGTCAGGACCACAACGTTTACACCTCGCATTTGGACAATTTAGCTGATCTAAGGCAGGGGTGGGGATTCGTGTGCCGTGGAGGGCCAGGAGGCTGCAGGTTTTCATTCCAGCCAAAGACGACAGCAGGTGGCTCTTCTATGGCTGGTTTTATTGAATTCTTTCGGTGCGTTTCTTTTTCCTGCTCTCTATATCTTTACATTGGTTGTCGCATTGTGGCTGGATTGCGTCAAAGGCTACATAGAATTGCGATCACAATGTGAGCCTGACCACTTCCTTTTTTGGTCTTGAACAATGATGTGATGGACGATAACAATCACATTTAAAATCTTTTTCTGCTTATTTTTTAAGGTGTTTCTCACAGTGGAATACAAAATGGGAATATGGATGATTTTAATTGCATAGACAAACTGGTATTGGTATCAAGCTGAGCTGGCTGGTACATCTTGTTGATAGATATATCTTGGAGTAAATTGATTATTCTACCCCTCAAACAGAGAACTAAGCATTCCTTTATTTAGCTACACTAACAGTACATTTATATATATGTTTGTCTTTAAAGAACTAGAATGCTTGAAGCAAATGCACGATTCTAACCTACACCATGATCCTACATGAAATCCTCAAGCTAGTTGAGCAAGGTTAAAGACCAAGTATTTACAGAAAAAGAACTGCATATAGAAAAATCAAAGTCCACGATTGCATAGAGGATGCAAGCTATGTTTAAGTGCAATATACGTCCTCTGAAGAATTCAAATCACCTGCCTAGTGGGATTGACAAAATAAGATGCTACCAGATTCAATTTCCTACCACGTTTATTGGTGTCATTCAGCTCTGAATGTGGTGTTTCTGCTGCCTGTTGTAACCTGCTGTTTCCCGTCCCCAGTGATGAAGTGTGGGATGTCCTGCAGCCTGTTCGAGGTGGTGGACGGGAAGGGCAAGCCGACCAGTGGAAGCCTGGCAGGGCTGATCCACAAACTGGAGAGAGACAGGATGGTAAGCCACTCTCCCCTCCCGGACTGAAACATTGTTGCCTACCAGGACACTTTTAGTGGCGAAATTAGACGGAAGGGGAATACTAATGTGTCACATACCACGGGTTGTCGTGCTTGAGATCGCCAATAAGATACAGATTAGATCTGGGACTCTCAGCTGAAAAGATTTCTCACAGGGGTGCTTTCTTTTGATCAATACCAGATCGCCCTTTCTTTTGATCAATACAATTTTGATTTAATACAAAATTGTCTGTGGGCGTAACAATGGACGCAGTGAAAGCTCGGATTGAAAGTGCCAACTTCTAATAAATGGCTGCGGTGGTGATATTAAACTGTTATTAATTTCACGTGGAACCTGCCTGACATCTTTGACCTCGAGGTGTTCCAGGCCCAATTTTGAGAGCCACTGTCAAATGCCACTTTCCTCCATCAAAATGATGTGGAAAGCAAATCCTGCAGATCTGATGATGAATGTCCCCGCCTAATAAGACTAAGGCTGGGGTTTTTTGTAAACAGGTGCCTATATAGTTTATGGAACATTATTTGAAGTGAGGCATACTGTGTCTTTCCCTGATGTGTCAGCAGGGTGGGTGTTGCTAACTGCTTTGTTTCCTGACCCTGCTTAGGTGCTGGTGAAGCCCTTGTTCGACAGGGGCTTTCTCTTCCTGTTGTCTTCAGCTCAGATGGTCAATCTGAAAGGTACCATAAACTCCCTCTTTTAGTCTTACTCAGCTTTTGCTTGAGTTGAACACATGCTGGTTGGCGAGGGTTGAGCACTAAGAAGGGTTGCTGCTTCTGTTTTTGTTTTGTAGAGCGGCGGGGGCGGTTTGAAAAGAGCCTGCAGGCGTTGTTTATCTTTCAAGAGTCAAGGATGGTTGTCAAGTATTGTGAGTGTTACTCTATGTCCATCCATCCATTACCTGTGCATTCTTAGTCTTTGGCCCCAAGAAGTCTTTGGCCCCAAGAACTGCATGGACAACAGTTTTCTGATACTGTACAGTGACATCTGTGTCCTCCCCTTTCAGCGTCAAGACTGTACGAGTCAGAACCCCTGTCGGTGGAGCCCCAGCCTGCCATCCTGTCTTCCCTTGAGCCCTTTCTCCCAGCTCTCCACTATGCCCTAGTAAAGCTGCGCCCCAACCCTGGCAAGGACCTAAGCTCAGGGGTGGAGCGGCAGGCCCACGGTTACCTAACTCGTATGGACAATGGCACAGTCCGGCCCTACATCCTGCCCGAGTACAAACAGAACCTGGACGAACGGGGGAACTTGCAGCCAGGGTCCAGACCCAAACATAACATGGAGGGACTGCTGCGCTCTTATGTCTATAACCCTGGTACCTACATCTTATCTATGACAAAGGCAAAGGACATGATTGAAAGAATACAGAACCCCCTGCCGACCCCGACCCCGGCGCCAGCTCCAGTGGAATACAGCCCTGTTTCTGACTGGGGCGGCTCAGACAGGGGCTCAGACAGGGTAGAGAGACTGCCAGAAAGGCCACCTTCAGAGAGGACACCTTCGGAGAGGACACCTTCAGAGAGGCCAGTCCAAGAGAGGACACCTTCAGAGAGGCCAGTCCAAGAGAGGCCACCTTCAGAGAGGCCAGTCCAAGAGAGGCCACCCGGAGAAAACAGCAGAAGGAGGTCAGGGGCATCCCATTCAAATGGAGGCCAGTCCCAACACCAGTCGCAGATTGAGTCGCAACTTCAACCCCAGAGGTTGCGGCTGTCCCAGAACGAGTATGATCAAGACAAGATGAAACAGCTGCTGAAGCTGATCCAACTCCATAAGAAAGCCCTTGTGAAGGAACCTGGGAAGGAAAGGGGGGAGGATGGGGCCTGGGACCCTCACAGTCTGAAGAGGAAACTAGAGGGAGATGACAGGGGAGGCATGAAGAAACGCCAACGCACAGATCCCCTGAGCAACGGAGAGTCCAGCAGAGGTGAGGAGGCCCTCACTCTTTGAGACATTACAAAAACGAATTAATCATGAATTATTCTGTTGCTGATAAAAGACATGTGGCTACTAATTGACTCTATAGAAAAATGAATTTACCATCTGCCTACCCTTTAACTAAAATTATATCACTTTCCTATTATTTTTATTTTGACACATTACTTTTGTTAAAGTGACTGCAAATTGTTGTCCAAATTTGCTCTGGTAGTGTTAGCCATTTTAAACAACCGAATACTAACTGACAGAATTTAACGTCAGTCGCAAGACTCATCAACAACCACACTATTTAAATATTATGAATACCCCCTTATCCTGGCACAGTCCAGTACGGGGGGAGGAAGTCCTCCAGGGGTTTTTAGAAAGCTCTGTGTACTCTAATTATGAAAATTCAGCACACGTATTTCCTCAACTGTTTATGTGTATGTATGTGTGTGTGTGTGCGTGTGTGTCCTGTGCTAGCAGCCCAGGCAGAGGAAGCTATAGACGAGGTAGGGCAGAACTACAACCTGACGGCAGTGATGGAGAGTATGGGTATTTATGACACTGACCTGAGGGCCCGGGGCAACGCCCATAGCTCCTCAGTCAACGAGACCCAGCGCCTACTCAAGATCTTGCTGGCCACACTCAACAAGGCCATGACCCAGGGTTCGGTGAATGAGCAGCCCGATCACGGTGAGCCCTCTGCGGGCTCAGGGAGGAGGGAGCCTAGCATCCCTGACCCAGACCTCAGGAAACAGGAGGAGCCGGCCTCACAGACTAACTACACAGAGGTGAGTCCCAAACGCAAAACAATAAGTCGGTGTGATTATCGGTGTGATTATTCCAGAATATTTTATGCCATGTGATGAATGCTATGTTGTGTTATTAATGTTTCATCTGGTTGGAACTGATGGTGCATTCTCTTCTTAGGAGGACATGGACTGTAGCCCTGGTAGTCCGTTCAGCACAGGCTCCCCGGCAGAGCAGCCTCACACCTCAGACAACCCAACCTGGGTTGTCCCCGCCCATGAAGGTACGACAAAGTAGCCACAACACAGACCATTGCGCTGTGCAGTTTTGATGCAATGAAAAACGGATTTAAAAAAACCAGCAGCGCTTCTTTAACAGGCTTTTTCTGCTTTCCTCCAGACAAAGCCCAGCCGTTCCCTGAACCCGTGGCTGAGGTCATGACAGACAGCCAACCAGAGCTGAAGGTGCCTCAGGTGGTGGAGGTGAAAAAGGCGCCCCCGCCATCCAGGTTAGCCATTGTAGAGGAGCCTGTCCACAGGCCCTCCATCAGTCTGGACACCATCCTTAACCAGGAGGTTCACAGCCTCACCTCCGACATCAAGAGTATTATGCAGAGTCAACAAATCTACTACACCTCCCAGCTGCCCCCACGGCTCCCCCCGCACCGCTCCTGGCTCCCCAACAGTTCCTTCTCAGACTTTGTTGTTCCCTACGTCACCTCTGTCCCCGTCCAGGGGCACGTCAAAGCACTGTGCGAAAAGATGGGCAAGTTGATCCCGGTCCCTCCTCCTGCCCCCAAGGCCACTCCCCTGCCTCCTGCTGCCATAGCTAATCTCACACCACCGCCGGCCCACACCCCAATTCCCAAAACCAAAGTAGAACCCTCTCAGTCCAAGAACTCCACATCCACTCACAGCGGGAAACTGGGTACCGTCAAAGAGAAGGCATCGGCTAAGACAAAAGTAGAGGTTGCCACTTCAGAATTGGGGGGAGACGTCTATTCCCCCTCTCAAGTCACAACAGACTCCCCAGAATTGAACTCCACCCATAACGCAGCCCCCCCAACTGGTACTGGGTCTACTCTGCTGGCCAGCAGCCTGATTGGGCAGCTGAAGCCTGAGGTGTTCAGCAGCCTGGTGGAGATCTTCAAGGACGTCACCAAGAACACAGTCAAGTTCTACATCTACTCTGGTGACGAGGGGGACGATAGGACTGTGTGCAAGGAAATCAAGGTACAATACACAGTTCCTACACAGGTCTCGAAAATCTGGACACGTTCGGAATTTAAATTGAATAATTTCCAGGATTTAAAAGTTTGATATTGCCACAGAAAGTCGGGAAACATATGGGTAAATGTTGTTTTCTGCCCCAACACCAGCCCATATTGCTGCACATTGTATGTCCTTGTACACTTATTGTCAATTTAGATATTGAGGGGGAGATAATGTTGAGCTTATGAGAAAGGCCTAGTTGACGGAGGCATTGCCCTGCCACTATTGGTATACATTAGGGGTGTAACGATACGTGCATTCGACCCGAACGGTCACGGTACAGATGTTCGGTGCATGCAGTCGTACAGAGAATACGCAGTACGAAGATTGATGAACGTAATGTGGAACCAAATTTCACAAGTGTGAGTTCCACTCGGAAACCTTAAGCTGTAAGCCGTTATCAAGTTAGCAACATGCCATGCTAAGCTTAGCTGAAGCTGATTGGTGTCAGTCACATACTGTTTACATTTTACTGCTTAATTACACTACAGGCTGTACCAACCCTGGACTATATACATAGACGTCGCATTGACTGCTTTGGCCTGTTGCTACAATATGTCAATGTCTCCGCCATATTGGAACAGGCAAGACTGGCCTGTAAACAAATACAAGTAAAGGGGGGAGCCGCGGTTTTTCTGGATAAAAAGCACTATAACGTTTACATTTCTCAACCAATTTCAATGAGTCGTTTTTATATATGAAGGGTTTATACGTGGAGTAGAAAAAAGTTTTTTCTACTTTCTCTATCATAAACAACACTAGGTGGAACAAACTGTAACTTGCACTACTGTCTGTTCAAAATAAATGAAAAGAAACCTAGCCTTATGCATTTGTGGTTTTTTGTTGCTTTTTTCCCCGATGTACTGAACTCGTACCGAACCGTGATGTCCAAACCGTGGTGTGAACTGAACCATGACTTCTGTGTACCGTTACACCCCTAGTATACATCATATCGAATACCAACATTTTTAAATCCAGTCACTGGTTTTCATTATCATGATCGTGATGGCCCTTATTGTTAGGGAACTCTTGGTGATGATGACCCATCATATTTAGTCCATCTGCTGTTTTTTTTGCGTTGGGAGAGGCGGGACTCATCACACATCTCTTGCACTGTCATTGTTTTATTGGAGCCGGAGAGCCCTCCACAACTGTCAGCAATAATAAATTGCAGCCATACTGCTGTAAAAGTATCCACGTCGATGCTCAGCTTCCATTGTGTGCATGTCTGCGTGCGTGTGAGAGGACATCCATCCATCCACTCCTAACAACTATGTCTCTCCTATCTGTCACCAAGGAGTACTTGATAAGTCTGGGCAACAGCGAATGCAACCCGCAGACCTTTCTAGAAAACAGCAGCAGTTTAGATAAGCTGCTCATCATCATCCAGAATGAGGACATCGCTGCACACGTGCACAAGGTAACATCACCTCTCTTCGTCCTCTTCAACGAGGCCCCTGTCATGCCTCTGGCTGGCCGCTCCAATGACTCACCGACAGCTGAACTACACAGCACACACACCTGCCCACACAGATCATACAGAAAGAATGAATAATTCTTGAGTTGAATTCTTTATAATATAGCTTCCCTATTTTTAAATATTGTCGTCCCCATGCAGATCCCAGCCCTAGTATCGCTAAAGAAGCTGTCCTCGGTGAGCTTCGCTGGAGTGGACACACTTGACGATGTCAAGAACCACACTTACAACGAGCTGTTTGTGTCAGGAGGCTTCATTGTGTCTGATGAGTTCCTCCTCAACCCTGACCTTATCACACAAGGTAAGCCTACTCATCTTTCTGGGATCGGCAAAAGTTCGTGGAAGTGGAAGTTCTTCAGACAGAGCTAACTGAGTTTGCGATGTTTGTCTTGCCCAGATCGGTTGCAGGGGCTGCTGAAGTTCTTGGAGGAGCAGAGCAGCCCGGAACACCCCTGGCAGTGGAAGGTGCACTGCAAGTCTCAGAAGAAGCTCAAAGAACTGGGCAGGTTAGTGCCCTGTATATATGCCTGACCCAGAATAGTAATGGCAGAGGCCCAGAATAGCAATGATCACATCGGGGTGGTGATTATGAATTGTAGCGCCATCCGACTAGAGCAGTGAACAAGTATCATTACACTGTATCCATTACTAATTCCTGCTGTCTTTCCCATAGGATGAACACCAATGCCATGGGGTTGCTGAACCTGCTGACAGCCTATCAGAAGAAGCACTTGGTGGAGTTCCTGCCTTATCACGAGTGTGATACCCAATCACGACAGGCCCCAGATCTGGACTGCCTGATCAAGCTCCAGGCTCAGCACACCCAGCAGCGGCACCTGATCTTCCTGACAGGTATAAACATCCTCATCGCAACATCTCATCATCATTAACTCAGTAGTTAATGTCTTTTTTTTCCCCTTTTATCTGATACAAACAAAGATTGACAACTCCACAGGGCTTCTGTAGGTCCTGAAAAATATTTAAGGCCTTAAAAGGTCTTGAACAGTTAAATAGTAAGTCTTAAGTTCAGTTAGGATGCAGGATCTGGATAGATCACAGAACAAAATGTCTGTCACTGATATTTAACATTTTCCCAAGATTCAAGTTGGGGGAAAAAAAGTTTCACACAGACCTGTTTGCTGACGGCATCATGACAAATATGCACGAGCATCTTTGAGGCAAAAAGGTACAAAACATAGCAAGCCACACGCGTGTTGTTCCTCAGGAAATGGGTAGAAGATGTTGTGCAGTAGGCTGTGCTAATCGCAGTGAACAAGCATTTCAATTTCTTAGTATTCCTCTAATATTAGTATTAAGTGGGTCTCATCCAGCGGGTTGGGGGCAGTGATGGAACAAAGAGTTATGAAAGTTTGTGTGGAGCCCATTTCAGGTAGGTAACATTAATCTTGCACGCTGTCAGAAAAACAAATATTTTTTCTGCTCTCTGCCCCAAGGCTGCACACGCATCCGGTTTTGTTTGTATACAGCGAACAAGTCTATTGAAGGGAGGCTTTACTATATGGAATGCTGTCTGACTTTTACAAATATGTGCATTGACCTTTTCATATTTGGTGCTTGTTGTTGCAGAGAGGCCGTTTGAGATGTTTCTACAGTTCTCCAGGAATGGAATAGTGATAGCAAGCATTGATGACATCATGAGCAGTTTCCACAGTTTAATTGGCTCTATCAATCAGAGCGACCTGCCAACTCCGCCCTCTACTGGTGGGTAGAGTCAACAGCTGCTTCAGAGTTGTCCATTTTGAATACTTATAACATTATGCTGTAGTATTATAGCTTTACAAAATACTAGGTTTTAAAAAATAATAATAATAATTTTGCACTTTGTTCACTGAACAAAGATGACTCAACTACCCACCACTGATGTGTATCAATATCTAATTTATATATCAGTCCTGTGAATGCATCTTTAACATATTTTTTCACTTCTGTCTTTCTCCCTTGACTTTTCTCTGCTGTTCTACCTTTGCCCTGTCTCCTGCTCTGCCAGTAGTGAATGATGAGTGTGTGGAAGAGGAGGACATGTCATTGGACTCCGATGATGGTGAGCCCCCGGCCATATCGGAGTCGTCCGAGCAGAATCCAGAGGTCGCTACGGAGAAGTCCCCACAGCCTCCCCCGCCAGACACTGAGGAGTTCCGTCCCCCACTCCCGGAGCATCAGGCCACCCCTGAGAGCACTCCAAACCTGTCTGACTACGCCGCTCTCAAAACGGCCATCTCTCAGTTCAAAGCCACCAACCAGATGGGCTCGGGTTCTTCGGACATTGGCGGCATGTCACCCGGGGGCTTCGCTGTCAATCCCCACCAGAGCTTCCTGTGTCCTTCAGCCTCGTGGGCGACCTACACCGGCTCCTCCGGCTACACGGCCTCCCCGGCCTATCCCGCCTCGCCCTGCAGCAGCACCCAGGAACAGGACTACCGGCCCCCGGCCACAGCCTCTACCACAGTCCCGGCCCCTCCTCTCCACACCACAGCAGGACCTTTGCTCAACCTGGCTTCCCTCCCCCTGGAGGTCAAACCTCCCCCTCCGCCTCACCTCATGATGCTGGGTCATACGTATAGCTCTGACACTGGAGGAGCCGGGGCTGTCGGGGCTTTCCCTACAGGCAGTGCCCACACACAGCCCAGCACAGCCATGGAGGCCGCTCCCCTCTCCGCCAACCTCCTCTACAAAGACAACACAGGGGCCTCTGTGGCTTCCACGGGTCCGAGCTTTGTGCAGAGTGACGTGGTCCAGGCTGGCTTCATGGGCAGCATACCTAAAAGTGCTAGTGGCACCCCCACCCAACAGGGAGACAGGACATTCGTTGGCCCTGGGGAAGGTGCATGGGGGACAGCAGGGAACGGCACTCTTGAGACTGCCAACTGCCAGGGTGTGGCAAAGCCTGGCTCGGTGACCCACAGTGGGCTCACGCAGAGTGGGGACAGGGAGTGGACTGAAACCCTTGGAAACAGCACCCCCGGTAGTCAGGGGGGCAGGACTCCAGTGAACTGTGCAGACAGCCTTGGAGCATGTGTGGGTGTACCAAAAGTGGCCACCAGAGGGGGCTCAGTAGTCAGACCTAAGATGCCCACGCATCCATTAAGTGGTGGGGGCTATGGTAGTGTAGGTGCCATTCCTGGACAAATGGATCACGGGGCTATGAGGGGTGCTATGTGTCCTGGTTCATTAGTGGGCTACCGGGGAAGAGGAGCCCCACCAGGAGGGCCTTGGCCCAGGCCAGGACGAGGACACGAACGGGGGGAAGGAACTGGAGGCCCCTGCTCTTGGGGCTATCCATTAGGAAGGGGTGGGGGACAGGATTACTACCCGGACTACACATACTCACACAACTACTCCCCCTAAAAAGACAATCATGGTGATCTAAAGGGGAACATGAATGCCATACTCCAGAGACTAATAGTGCTGGCTGAATGTACATATTTACTTGTCATAAACACAGTGATTTAAAACACGAAATAAGGATCCTGGTTTTTCTACATTAATAAAAATTGATACAGGCAGTGCCGAGTGTCCTACTGTCATGTATACTGTATGTATGCTCTTTCCATGTGAGCTGTTTCAGACCCTATCCAAACCACTATATTTATATTTGCCAAGAAATGTAATGGCCTTCCAGCTACTCGGAGTTGTCATGTAATTTCTGTTTGTCTCAATTTTCAAGCGGTTTGTGAACAAGGGGAAGGCTGATATTTTTTTAAAGAAAAAATAAGTGAATGATATTTCACTTTTGCTGTTGGTTTTCTTTTTTTACATCCTTGGTTCAGCAAAAATCTTATTAAAATAAATCCTTTCAAATCTCGTTTGTGTGATGGGTTTGATGACAGTGTCAAGCAATCCATTAAAAGTGTAAACCACAGTTGATGTGTTACGGTCTCTCACTCATATTTAATTTTATTTACATATAATTATATTCTAAGAAGGAAAGGATTGTTTTTTTAATGATGTGCAAAGTACTTAGAGGGTGAGAATATAGATCTTTTTACCTAGATTTTTCTTAAATGTGGTACATTCATTCATCTCCATCTAGATTAGATTCACATGGTGTTCATGGATTCTTGATAAATCCCTTTGGGACTGCAAGTTTAGGGTCATTTGTACCTCGGCTACCATTATTGAAGGTATTATAAGGAGACGTTGGTCAGGGGGTAATATCCTCTTGTTGGGGTTTATATTGTTTTTACCATCTCCTTCGAACATTTACTGACCATTTGGTAACACCAGAGGGCGCTGTTTCCTATGGCTGTTGAGGCTCAACTCTACCACACTCAATCCCCGTGTGGCGTAAAAAGCATCGTCTGGAAAATGGATGATTGCTTTTTCTTCAAGCAAAGTCAGACGGACCTTGTGTAGGAATAGTAGGCCTGTGCGTTCCTCGCTTGTATGTGATAATCCTCGTTATTTCCAGTGTCCAGTTAACCAGTAGTGCAGGTAGAACTAAGCCCCGAGAAATTGCTAACAGGAAATACACTGGGCGAAACTGGTCACTTAGTCAAATACATTTTGGGCTTGATTATTTTTTTGTATGTAATTAGTTTACATCGTTTGGCGACGTAAGTGTTCGTTAAGCCAAAGTTCTGGCGTACTGACCAACTAGAATAACTAGAAGTGACACGGAGCGACAAGAGAAGTGTGACCGTGGATTTGGATACTAAACCTCGACACGCCCAGTTCCTGCTCACATTTGTTTGGCGTGATAAATCTGCTCTGTGGTCCAATGTCGCATAGATTTAAATTCACTTTTTTTTGGAGTGTCTATGACGCCTATGTCAGTAAAGGTCATTATTCTTAATACAAAAATATTAAAGCTGGATTTGATCAAAGCTGTTCCCTTAATGAATAATGCCCCTCACAAAGTTCCTACACCTTTGCATAGTTGTCAGGCTATGACCACTATATAATAAAGCCAATGAAAGATATGAGACAAGCTGCTCTGTGGAAGGGTAAACACAGAAAAGGCTACTCGAGTTAAGTGGTAACTGGGGCAACAATATTAAATGCAACCTCAAAACTCTTTGTTTGTGATATCCTATATTTGACAATATTTGGAGCTCGCAATGCCCATAACAACCCCAGAGAGACAGTCGGGTAGGCTAATGTGCCTGACATAGCCTATTGTCTAGACAAGAGTATTGCTGTGCATGCTAATTTGATTTGTTTGTGTTGATATGTGATATAGCCATAAATCTGCTTAATCAGGCATTCATGTGCAATGTGCTCCACGCTGGTCTGACTGGGGCCAGACTCCTGTTTGACATGTAGACAACCAGATGCTGGATAGTGCCATAAAGACAGAAATCTAACTCTGTCCTGATGATGTCTAAACTCAGAACACAACCTGCATTTAAATTTGGTGCAAAGGTATGATAAACAGTCTGTCGCATGGTGCACACAGCAATCCATATTTATTTTATTTTTTGTGGCTTGCTACCTCCTAATATAGATCTGTTATAATTGCATGAAATACTTTGGTCAATATTGCATTTGTGTGGTCCTTAAACACATTTTCCAAGTGTCCTATTATAATGAGACAAGGTTTTCAGTTGGCTTGGTGACGCTGGGGCATAAGTGATGATGATGTGTATGTGGATATCACACCGTATGAGGGATGGTTGTGTCTGCTGCAGCTGAATGCCTCCACTCTACTGATGACTGTTTTGACAGTTCAATAATAGTATTGTTGCCAGTGAAGGCGAACCATCAGTGAATGCAATTCATCTTCTGCTATTCAGAATATTACTCTCCATTCACAGAAATTAGATTCATGGAATAAATAATTTTGTATCCCTTGGATCGTAATCGAAAACAAACAACCCGGAAAGAGCACTGCATGCTTTAATTAACACAGTGTTTTACTTGAGAGAAGGGTATCTTTTCAAGCATCAGTTGGCCCTTCCTGTACATCTGTGTAATTTGTTGCAGCACTGTCTCAATATAGACTCGACTGCACAAGCCATTAAACCCAATCACACAAAACCCACTTAAATTCTGTATGCACTGTAAATTCTTATCTGATTTTAAGCATAAAAGCATATCTGTTAGAGATTAATGAAGTAGGAGTATTACATCCCAAAACACTGAGATTACAGAAACCCAAACCTGTTTGCCCATTGTCTGCTGTTCAAGTACTAGATAAGTGGGTATAGGCCGAACTTAATTAGTAGAACCTGGTCTGGTTCTGATTCTCGTTTTAAGTAGGGTACTTGCATCCCTATAATTCATTTAAGATGACAAAATGGTCACCAAATAGCATCAGGATATAAAAATTAATTAAATCTAACTTTTAAATGCTGTCAACCAGGAGGGTGATTCCTAAGTTGACTGCGTGCTTACGTAAGCAGGCACTGACCCTCTGTTAACGAACATCTCTTTATAAAGTGATCACAGTGTGTCCTCTGTGTTTAGAACCCCTGTGTGAATCCCCACCCAGCTGTGTATGCTGTGTCAGTATGGGGGAACAGATTAGAGGGATTTAAAAACAGAGAAATTCACAAAGCACCTGTTTTTTATCCTCATGGTAATCTCCTAAAACCTAACCTCAACTCCTCTCTTCATGTAATGCTTATAGTAGTGTCTCTGAAAAACAACTGGTCATGACAGGATATACAGGATGTTACTGCACATGGCCAAATAGAGGCTTGTTATGTAATTCTTGGACAGACGGGTGAATATTTTTCATATATAAATATATATATATATATATATACACAGTATATATATACACATATATATATGAAAAATAAATATTTTTAAAAAACCAGAATAATCCATATATATATACAGTATATGAAAAATATTCGACCAGTGTAAGAAATGTATATAACTACAACTTAAGTTGTAATAATATATATATATATATAGTTATATAACTACACAGTTTCTACACAGTATAACACACACTTTTCTTTTCTTTTCTTACACTGTCCCAGCTTTGAACTTCTGTATAAGAGTGCCTGTGTTATGGACATACAAGAGAGACAGTGATGCTGTCTCAGTTAGTCAAAAGGATTTTGCCATAGCCCAGTTTCATCCACTTTGTACTCACTGTTTTTGTGGGTCATTGCACATGACGATGGTGAATAACTCCCATTTGTTTTTGGATTGAATAATTTCTACATTTCTCGTGATTTTAGATTCATGTTGCACATGAGTCTTAGTCTCTTCAGGCTTGAGAGCAGTCATGTTTTAATTAAGGATTAGACTATAATCAAAGGACTCTCCTCTAATGACTTTCTCCCCTATGTGAGATGTAAGACTACTTACGGCATCTCCTCAACATTATATTAAGGATTACATTTAATCTTATCCAATCTCAATACAATCCTTTGGTCCTATCCAGTGTTTGCATCAAGATTAAATCACAATATGAAGATGGTATAGAAGGCCGGAACTCAGAGGGGTTGATTTGTTTTCTTCAAGGCTGCAGTTTGTCTCAGCAGGTTTTGAATATCCCTTCATGTCCATCCACCCATATGCTGCCTTTGATCTCTCATGTCATCAACCTAATGTTTTCATCCTACACCCTTAAATCCAAACATGGCGGCTCATGAGAGTTTACTTTAATGTCCGTCTCTGATGCCACCGTGTGTAATTCTGTCATTCGATGCATGGCAGACTAAATCAACAAAACAACACATAACAAAACATCCCCGGATTTGCATGAGATTTGGTTACAAGTGGCAACACACCATTTGTCACTTCACTTCAAATCGCGGTTGTGTTTTTTTTCTCACTTGTTCAAAATGTTCTGTTGTGTTTGATCAAAGAGATCCTGTCTTTGAGGAGAAGTCCAATGGGTGTTTGCATTTGGCCTGTTGACACTCCTAGATTTCTGTACTATACTGTTTGCCAGATAAGAATGAGTGTTGTTATTGTTTGTTGCCAGGTTTATGTGCGATACGTATACGGTTGATGAAGCACCGCAGGATGCACTCGTTTTCCACCAGATAAGATATTCAAACTTTTGCTGAAAGCTACATTTTAAAACCTGAATAATCCGTCCTTTAGTCACCGTAGCTTAATTTATTTTGTTTTACTCAGTTTCCACCTCT
>OMKK01036916.1:29330-42990 GCA_900302305.1 Polymixia japonica | reverse complement strand
TTCATTGGGGCCACATTTTAAAACCAAGAACTTGTACCGGGCCGCACATTTTCAACGACCAGCGCAGAGTTTCACATTCCTGGGGCTTTCCCAAACTAGTTACTTGGCCTCCTTTATTTATTTCCACTCGCTTTTCCCATAGCCTGAATGCATACATCTAGTAGGTATATTGAAGTAACTAACTTCGGTAAGGTATAGCGCCTGTCCGTGTTTCAGCGCGTAGTGTAGATCTGTGATCGTATGGCGTTTTGCTTTTCTGGCTGGAGCTTCGTCCGGGCCACTCAAGGGTGGCCTCTGGGCCGCATGTGGCCCCCGGGCCGCTATTTGAATAGGCCTGGTCTAGAGTTACATCAAGATTTTTGACCTCAGCAACAAAGGATGTAATAAAGCCAATAATGCCAAACCAAATTTAGATGTGAGGCCTTGCGAAGTGTGGCTGGGGAGGCAATGAGGATAGCCTCAGATTTATCCTGGTTAGGTTTGAGGTAACTGCAGGTCATCCAAGCATTAATATAATTTAAGCAGTCTGTCAGGTTGGATGGCGGTAGAGTGTCCGAGGGCTTGGTGTATATGTAGAGTTGTGTGTCATCAGCATAGCAGTGAAATTGGAGGCCAGTGAAGATGTGACAATGAATACATGCCAGGGGAATACGACAAGTGTTTACACACCAAACACAGACGGTCCATAAAACCACTTCTACTATTTGTCCGAGCAAACACGTCCTTTGCCTTTCAGACAGTACCACTTTGATTACATGACAGATACCACGTTTTTCATGTAGGCTAAAATTGGCAACATGTTCGCTGTGTGTTGCCTAATGCCAGAAAACAAGAGAGAGGCCCATTCCCTAATTTGTGACACCAGATCACAAACACTGAACTACGGCTCTGAGAATTAATTAAAAATGCATTTAGCGGGGGTTTCTGGGGATATGGCTACATTTTCTAGTCCAAAACTACATTGTAATGTTCAATATAATGTGAAAGGAACATATTATGAAGTCACAGACTCAGTCTCACATTCTTAAAGGTACTATATACGAGATTTTGAACATTAATATTGCAGCAGACAACTATTTGCTATGTAAATATGTAGTGGAGTAATGGCATCTTGAGCAGAGAATGAAGTCACACTCCCTCTGTGTGTGTTGTAATCCGAGATTCTCTGTTCTTTGCTTTTGTAGGCGGTCCGGCCGCGCGTGCATGTTAGTGCATGTTAGTGCATGTCTCTGCGAAGGGATGGGGGGAGGTGTAGCCGACACGCCCATTTGTTTTGGTCTGAGATGCTGGTGCTCTAGAGCGACATCTAGTGGCTGAATGTTGTGTATAGCTCCTTTAAGCAATAACACAGCGCTAGTTCATCCATCTTGACAACTCAACAAGTGTTGGAGTATCGGAATGGAAATGCTTATGTTCACAAATATTTCTTTTTGAGTTCTTCAACTGAAATGTGTGTTTAAGGTGCAGGGAGTGTTGCTATGGCTGAAGTGAATAATGTCACATGGAAATAAAGAGATTCTGCATGTGTATAAATTAAAAACATGTATTTATTTAAAATATAATTTCACTGTAATCATGTCATTTCAGCACATTATGAATATCCTAAGCTATGGCAATTTACATTAAGTTGGTATTACAAAGAATTTGTTATGCCTAAACAATAATATCATATAAAAATAAAGATCAGAATTACTATTTTAAATTGATACAGAATTTAAATTCTGGTTTCATTTTCACCAGTTACAGTATACAGAAATCCCTGCATTATTCCTTTGCCCCGTAAATATATTCAATATAACACATTTAAACACAACTAGAGCTTAAGAAAATAAAATGATTGACATTTGCTTTTTGCTTTAGTGTTATTTCAGGTAGTGCCCACCAGAACTACAAGTAGCAGATGCCTCAAGCAGAATTCGCTCTAAAAAATACAGTAGGGTGATAAAGTGCTTAGTAAGCTATGTAAGGATGGCACCTCAATGTCACATAGAGGCCTGGGACAGGAAGTGCTTGCAAAATAAAACAAATAAACAATAAACTCTAGCAATAATTTGATGTCCGCAGGTTTGAACTATAAGGTGATAATACATGGGCCGCGTTTTAAGGCAATAAAGATTTGCACTATTCAGCGTGGATGGTGAATGGCAAATGGGATAAAATAAACGTTGAGAATAAATTGTGTTGAGAAATGTTTTTGGTTTCATTGCCTTAAAATGTTACCTGTGTATTATTGCCTTTATGCCCCATGATTCTAAGAGCCAGCACAGTACAGCAGTACAATACAGTAGTTAAGGGCCCTTAGGCCGCACAGTTAACCATTAGCGTAAGGATAACTGCCACACACAAGACATCTTCAAGAAAGCTGAGAAGAGCTTCTACTTACACACAGCTAAGCTTAGTGTAAACGTAGATGAAAGGACAAGCTGAAAGACGATATGTTTTTTAAGTTCAAAAAGTAATTATCAGCTCCCACTTGGCTGGAAAGCTTATGATTTTACATCATCCAAAAAAACTTTAGACTTTGGGAGATGCAAATGCCAACGTGCCCGCAACACATGCCCAATGACCCATCTGTCTAGTGGACCTTCACATTTCCTGACACTGAAGCAATAGCTAAATGTTTGCTCATGCTGCTGAGACTAACCTTGAGTTCATCAGAACCCCAGTTGCCCAACTGATTGCTTGAGTAAATAATACAGTGCAGATGCTGATCAAACACATTTCAATCTGTATGCAGCATCGGCTAATGTATGGACAGCTCTCAGGGCAGATTCTACATGTACAAACTGTCAGCTGTCACTGTTTTGTATTCTTCTTATTCTTCCAGGTTCTTATCACAATATCATGAGATTGCTTGTTGAAAGTAATACAATAGAGTTAAAAAAAAAAGAATCATAAGGTAAATAAAGCTTTTAGGTGCACATAATCACAATCACTACATGAAATACTCCATTAGTCATTCACAAGTACAGTAAAATGAATATATTTAAACTGAGTGAAATATAAATATGGAAACAGACTTGGTTCTTTTTCACAAAAGCATGTGGAAGGCACAATTTAGCTTTGATAATCTATTTTCATAATTCCCAAATCCTTATTTTGAAAGTCAGTTCAAAATGTCAGTTGGGTTTGGTTTTTTCAAATTGAGGAAGGGTGCAGAGTTGCCATGGAAAATGACACTAGCTCTGCAAAATGATAAACATTTACAGATTTCATAGATTTCATAGAAGTTTTTAAGAGCTAGAAGTGTAATCAGTTCTATTGCCATACTCCTGAGATCCAGGCACTATATTAGAAAAAAATAAATGCATTAACATCTTCCTGTGTCTTTGAACTTGAGTCTCAGCAGCAATCAAAAAGTAAAAAATATTTATGAAAATAAAATGACAAAGACTGTAGCTCTAAAATTGACATTAGATTGAAGGTGCTACATGAATCCTTCTTCACTTTCTTAATATATTTGGTGTCATATTTTGGTGTGACCTCCATAAACACTATTTACTTTTATAAAACAAGTACTTAAACCAGCATTGGAATACTAAGTATATAGTATTCTAAATAAAACATTTGCATCATTGATCTTTCTTATATGTATGAATACTGTATTATTTTCTTGTATGTTTTCTGTGGTTTACCCTCTTCATTTCATTTATGCTCCAAAAATATATCAGTCCATGAAGAAAGGTAAAATATAAAAGTAATCCTCATTTCTTCTTTATAATGCTTCCCTGGTTCAATGCACTTTTCTTCCAGTCTTTTAAACTGTGTGTATTTGGTTTGTTTCTCACTCAAAACTGCTCTTTATATACATGACACACTTTAAATGTAAATTATGATCCATGACAAACAGCCAGACTTCCTAATATATAATAAGTCATTAAGTGTAATAAATGTCATTTTCAACATAAACTATCATTCAGTATCTCTAATCTATGGCAGATCCTGATTTCAAATCTATACCAGATCCTTGTAAAGCAGTTCTCATTATGTCAACCAGAGGCTTACGTTACTTAGTATCCTTTTAAACGGATATTTTCGTGATATTCAAACTGTAGATATTTCATATTTTAGAGCCAAGCTCTTCGGATGTTGTCAATATGTGTTGTTATTACCATTTGTTGAAAAGTAACAAAAATGTGAGTTGTCCCAAACTAGACACAGACATACTGGAATGACACATTCTTTGTACCTATGTGACTGTGTCTGTCTGTCTGTCTAAAATATCACTCATAATTCTTTTCAGTCATCTGCATGAAATCAGTGTGAATTCACGTTAACTTAACTACTCCATCTCACTATCAATCCATAGCTTTATGTGCAGCCGCAAGACTCCACTATCATGTCTGGGACATCCATTTTGACTATGTTATGCTGTGAGTTGAAGTACATCATGGAGAGAGGCCGGCGCTCAGTGGGGACACAGCACGATGATACGGCCGTGTTAATGCCGTTGACTTTAAGCTGGCTGAAGACGGTGGCGTGGAATGAAGAGGCTATACCCGGGGAGCCAGACAGGTGTTGGGGGCACTGGCCCATGCAATAGTTCATGTGGTAGCCCTCAGGAGCGATGATCCAGTCCTGCCACTGGATGTCTTTGAACTTGATGTAGAAGTCCCTTTTGCAGCACACGGTTACATCATCGCCGCACCGCAGCGAGCGTTTCCTGAGTAAATGCTTGGACTGGTCATTGCGAAGACTAACCTTTGCCACCAAGAAGGGCTGGTGAGGGGTGCCGATGGGGCCGTCGAGGGAACAGAGGTTGGTCCCATCCTCATCACAGCTCACCTCCAGACGCAGCCGGCTTCGGCCGCCGTCCAGGAAGTTCTGCAGGGTGCGAGTGATGGGGAAGGTGTGCCAGTTGCTCTCCTGGACCTCCAGCATCTTTTCCATTACCAGGGTACGGTTGGAACCCGAGAGTCCACCACCGTCCTCGGAGAGGAAGACCCGGGCGGGAAGGCGGGAGTTCCGGTGAGGGTTCTGAGAGGAGCGGGCGTAGATCCACAGAGCGGACTGGAGCACCTGGATACTTTGGCCACGCTCCTGCAGGAACTGGAAGGTGAGGCTGAGGTTTTGTCCATCACTACTGTCTGTCTCATCTAAATCCAAAGACAATACAAAAATACACAGATCATGGATGTTTTGGTTATTTTAGAGGTTGTATTAATTGTTAAAAAAAAAAAAAGGACCAAGACATTTTAGACTCATTTTGCCACATTTTCAATTCAATTTTAAAGTAAAAACGAATACTGTTAAGTTATAAATACTTGCAACTGTAGTGCAGTTTGATTTTTTTTTTCCCAGTATGTCCTGGATGTAAAAATGAAACTTTACATGGCTTATAACAGTCAAGCAGGACTTGGAAAAATGATTAATCTTCGCAAACATACGTACAATGGGTGAAGTATTTAACTAGGTATACAGAAACCGTGACCTGATTTTGTATGGCACGGACATGGGTAAAATACGCTCTCTGTAAATTGCATATTTTCATGTAGGCAGGTGTTCCAAAGAAAAAAAAACAGTGGCCACCAAACTTACCGATATCTGCAAAGCTCACTATTTCATATCCTTGGTCTTTGGCAGGTATACTGTTGTCTAGCTCAAGTGTGCCATCCTGCCTTACGCGTCCTGAGTGCAGTTTGCGCAGAGCAGTTAGGAGCGCTACCCGAGGCACGGTCTGAGTGATGTTTGGTCTCTCTTTCAGGTGCAGCTTGTCCAAGATTTGTTGCTTTGCAAATTCTATCATCAGCCGTTCCTCGGCGTCCTTCTGCATTCCCGACAAGCCACAAGATGCGCACCGTGGGGAGTCGCCAGACGCGCCCTCAGCCCAGAGTCCCTTCAGCAACAAAGACGACATCAACAAAAATGTTGGCAATATACAGGACGATAACATTCTGGACTCCTTCGTTGAAGTAAATAAGTGCAGTTTAATGGACGGCGTACGCAAAAAATATAATAAAAATCTTGAAAGCATGTTTAGGTATGTCTCCCTGAGCTGTTCCTTAGAACTCACAAGTTCAGCGAATGTTCCGGACGGTCCTTGTAGTTGCAGGTAGACGCATTAAAGACAGGGGTTGAGAGAAAGGAGAAGTACTTCACCACCTGATGGTGGAAATATCTGGGGTAATCCACCAAAACTTGTGACACGTTGGAGGGACGCACCAATGAGCGCATCGGGCATCAAGGGAATTCTGGAATTGCATCTCTCTCTCTCTCTCTCTCTCTCTCTCGCTCTCTAACGAACAAACACTCACCAGAACACAAACACGCGCGCGCACACACGCACACACACACACACACACACACACACATTTGGGACATTGCATTTAGATTCAACCCCTAACGCCTAGCCGTAACCCTCACCAAGCTTTACCACTAACCCCAAAACCACGGGACAGTGTTTTTGCAACCTATTGGAAAAGCCGTCCCCATTTAACTGATATTCTGAAAATTGCCCCCGTCTCAAGTCAAAAATACAAGCGCGCGCACACACACACACACACACACACACACATAAACACATTCAACGCATGAAGTGGATTGTGAATGACACAAAGTAATGCATTTGCATTGGCGCGCCCACCAAACTAAACCTATGACGAGTTGGTTGTATTTTACATTTCAAGATGACACAATAAGGTGCTATAGGCTACGTCTCACTCCACATTCAATCAGCGTCCACTGTCATTTAGTCGCACCAATACACTACCCACCACTCTAGTCGATCAAAGTTCAAGATCTGTGCACTTTTACCCAGATAGTGAAACATCTATCAGAGCCCCATCCCAGCAATTATATTTAACTGTTGCTAAAAATGCTTGGGGCGGAGACCGTGCTGGTGCTATTTGAAAAGGGATGGTCCAAACACGTTCTATCATGTTCCCTGGAAGCATTAAAAATATTGCAAACTGTTGCCCTGTGTGTTCGTGTGTATTTGTTTATGTGTGTGTGTGATAGAGAGAGAGAGAGAGAGTTTGCAATATTAATGTTAAGGAAGCATCAATCAATCAATGTAAAAAGTTGAATTTGAGCATTTTCACCAAAACCTTGTCGATGAGCTACAGCACAAACTCCAAAAGTTCAGGGTGTAGGACCGCCGACCCCTAAGAAAACGGTCTATAGCTTGGAGGTGGAGGAGACCTAATTTGCGTTTCTCTTGCACGCCAATGCTTATACCTCTCTCTATAGGCTGCACCATATCAACCAACCAACCAACCAAATCAATCAATCAATCAATCAATCAATGGATCAATCAATCAATCACTCAATCTATCTATCTATCTATCTATCTATCTATCTATCTATCTATCTATCTATCTATCTATCTATCTATCTATCAATTTAGAAACAAACAACACTGGGAGCATACTGAGAGCAACATACTGTACAAAATCATAATATTATTGACAACTTCTCAGGTCTTGAACACAGGGCTACATCCGTTTTTGTTGAATGGATGGTTGAGCGACATCATACCGTAGCTGTACTTGCCTGCAGACATGTGGAAGGTTTTAGGAACTACAGCAAATTACATTTAATTTAACATTTACATTTAATTACTCTCATGTACAAGAAAAAACACGTTCGGCTTCAGTTTGGCTATTTGTAACATACTTAAAGTGGTAGCAAAAAAGAGATCATTTTAGGACAAATTAGGCCGTTGACCAAATGTTGTGGCCCTTTACTGAAGAGCGTCAACACTGAGCTCAATAGAAAAACACAAAAAACAAACAAAACAAACAAAAAAAACCAAACACAGTTTGATTTTACATTTTTAGGCGAGGCACTTGATGCTGCTTCTAGTGGATGTATAAAAGTTTACTATAGTCTGGACGTAATCTTGGTCTGGATGTATCTCTGCGACTGTCAAGGCGAGTGTACTGTACTAACATAGTAGACTATTGGTGAAAAAGCGACGCTGATATAGAAGCCGGAGCCGACAGAGGAATCGTGCTTTGTTTAAATTTTCTTTCATTTCGGTCCCTTATGCTTTGGTAGCTTTTGTTGTCTATCTATATTGTTATAACACTTTCATGTAGCTATTATCGTTCGACTGTCCTAATATCAAGATGGCTCGCATGCCATTCAGCCTATGGAAAGCATTGTCCGCGAAGCAGAACCAAAAATGGTGGAGCTTAGGTCAATCGGGAAATCATCCGTGAGAACCTCAGAGTACAGCCGCTGCTCCTCCACATTGAGAGGAGTCAGTTGAGGTGGTTCGGGCATCTTGTAAGGATGCCCCCTGGACACCTCCCTTTGGAGGTGTACCGCATGTCTAACTGGGGGGAGACCCCAGGGCAGACCCAGGACAGAGATTATATCGCTCAGCTGTCCTGGGAACGCCTAGGGTTTTTGATTCTGATTCTGATTTTTGATGTTTTGTGAAGCAATAATTTTTTATGTGAAGCACTTTGAGTTTGCCCTGTGCATGAAATGTGCTATACAAATAAATTTGACTTTGACTTTGACTTTAGGGATCCCCCAGGAAAGGCTCAGAGGAAGTTGCTGGGGAAAGGGGACATCTGGGCTGCTCTGTTGACCCTGTTGCCACCACGATCCTGACCAGGTTGAAAATGGATGTATGGACTATGCACACTGTCTAAAATCAAAATGTTAATTAATATTCATATTAGTTATTTAGTCATTATGGTAGCCATAGATAATACCTTCAGCGGCTAATTTATGCAATAACCCCATGGAAATGAATGAAAGTGTTTTTTCTACTAATTTAAAGACATGTCTAGGTCTCCTAAAAAATAACATCAAGTCCCTCGCAGAAAACAAAGATATAGAATTGAATGTGAGACTTTGATTCCCTTCATTGATTCCCAGTCAAAAAAAAAGAAAAAAAGAAGCGGCCTAGTCTGCATAACGGGATTTTAAGAGAAGGCGGAAGTAGTCGGAAGTGGAGCCTTTCGCTTCGCGTGCTGACTCTCTCTTGGTCTGTGCTAGATATCGCGTTAACGTGTATGTCCCTCTCTCACGCGCCGCTGTTTTGACAGTCGGGGTCGCAGCGAACCAACACAAGCTAGCAGAACCATTATTAGCATCGGTAAGTTATTAGGAGATCAGCGTAGTTAGCCCAGCTAACCGTAGCAGCTAGCATCTCGTATTCTGTGACCTGTCAACGCCGGCATAGTTTTAATACGCGGCTGACGTTATTGTAAATATTTGTTCTTTGGTTGGCTAACTGCCTGTTATTTGACTAACGTTTGGCGTTAACTATCAGGGCTAGAAACAGCACACTGAAGAAAAGGCTATCTGCCAGGCTAACGTTAGGAGGCTAGCTCGCTAGGTAGGTGGCTAATTATACTCGCTGGAGGAAGCAGGCTAATGCCGTGAGCTAGCTATTGTTAGCGTGGGGGGTAGCTAATGTTTCAGTCAACTGCAATGCCTTGGCACTGATCGCACAACCTGTGCTCCACAGACACAACTTGAAGAACTCCTCCACACCAAGAGGGACTCGCTGAACACGTCCAGCTAAACGGTGAGCTTGAACCTCACTGTTGACTCCTGCTGAAGTTGATTCCTGAATCCAGAGTCAGATGTAACGCAGGCTCTATATGTCAACACCGTGTTCCTCCTTTCTGACAGGAGAAGACCAAGTTAACGTTACATTTGAGTTACCTTGCCTTAGGTGACTCCAGGGAAAAAGGGTAACGTTAGATGCCGTTACAGTAATTGATCATGTCACTAAGTGGATGATTATTTGGTTGCATGACTGACTATGCGAGTAGCAAGTGATTCTAATGGTCGTTCTTCATCGCCATCTGCATGAAGCCCACATTGCCGAATGACAACAACGTGCTATTCCTGCCCTATGACACTGGCGTGTCTGTTCAGTGTTGGCGAGAAACAAGAAAGAATAAGGTGCTGATGTTATGAGAAGAGCAGATGGCCACAATGAACTCATAGCTGGTATTCCTGATAAAAAATCAGGGGCATCTGAGGCTCAGCTTATTGTTTGTTGTTAAAACACAAATTAGTCTTAAAACAAACTGGCTATACCATAATGAAGCTTGGTTTATACCTCAACTGCAAGGAAGTCATTGTGTGTTTAATTGGACCTGAAACTTGCTCTGCTGCTATTTAAATTGCTTTAATAGGGTTAATTTAGTATTACTCTAGGTGATGAGATGTAATTGTCCCCTATTGTGTTGGGATCCACCAAAAATAATCCTCTGACTTATTTTGGGTTTCACCCATAGTTCACGGAACACTGGTGTATGTGACTCATATTTCATCTAATAGATGGAAGCTAGTCAGGAGGATTGGAATAAGAAATACTTGACAAATAGACGTCTCTGTCTGTCTTGGCTTAAGCACTACATTTTGACACTTAAGCCTAAAATAGATGGAAAGATTCTGTCAAACAAGGTGGGATCACAACACAGGCTCCCGGAGCCCTATTTCAAACATCTGCTGTGGATAAACGGCACTGCAAACATAAATATGCATATAAATTGGCATAGGCCAGGCCCATGACGTCTATGATTGGTAAGTGGCAGTCAGGGCCTGTTGAATAAAGGGCAATGCCATTAAGGAAATACATGTCCATAGCAGGATCTGAGGAGTGAATCATTGAATCAACAGTCTGCTGTTGCTAAGGCCAACGATGAGAAAGATGGAGGATCCTGCCTCCCTCCCTGCCTCCCTCCCTGCCTGCTTGCCTGCTTCTTCCTCATGGTCCTGCACCTTGCACACCTCAGGCCTGGACTATCTATGACTCAATATAGCATCAGTGGATAAAGTGTTTGGCTAGTTTGTTTAAGTTAAATTTCTTGTCTGAGTGAGAATTGCTCAACTGATTCCATAATTAGGCCTATTCTTTTTGTTGTAAGATGTGTGATCAGAAATGGTAATCTATTAGTATGCTTATGCTTTTAGCGCAGGTGATTTTATGTAATGAATATACCCTGCTTGCCTTTACTGCATTCACTTACTTCCATCAAATATGTATACAGGTAAAGATTCTACATATAAATGCTAAATGACACTTTTTAGAGTAGAAATTGGTTTCAAACACTGTATTTTACAAGTCCAATGACTTCAGATTGGCTGGCAGCTATTATCCAGTTAGACATGATCTCTATGTTAGACCAGGTGTCCATATCTGCCTCTGTCTCTGAATATCTGTTTGCAGCAGCAGCAGCAGAGTGGCTTTTTCTAGAGAGATTTGAAGAGCTATTTATAGATCGCTGCCAGAGCACCGAGCTTGGTGCTGTTGCTGCTGCTCCTCACTCTCCCTTCTCTTCACCACTCCTGCTTCTGTTTCTCCCCGTTTTCCTCCATCTCTCTACTGGTTTCTTCTCCTGTCCTGTGCTCTCTCTTATTGTAACTCTCCCTTTGGCTCCTTTCTGCCTGCCGTCGCTGTTTTGCTGTCTCTCTCTCCTTTTTCCCTTTTCCCCTCGCTCTATTCCCATCTCCACCTCCATCCCCTGTTTCGTTCCCCAGCCTCCATTGCTTGCTTGATGTAAATTATTGATCAGGGAAGAAAGGAGGCGACTGGTTGCGTGGCTGCAAGTCTGGTCTCAGATTAGGCATGGCCGCCTGACTGACTTCACTGTCACTGCTGCAAAGCAGGAGGACGTTAGCATGAAACGAAGAAACGCTCGCACATCACGTTAAAGTCCACCATCAGGCCGCAGGAACGAGTGTCTGCTGTGTCACAAAAACCTCGGTGAAACTTTCAAGCATGCAATGACATATAGGAGGAAAGGCTTATTTATAACAGTTTAATCCACTGGGCCTCATGTAACCCATGTGTTGCTTGAAGAGCCTATTTTAGAAATGTCTGCATGAAGCCCTTCTGTTCAGACGAAGGTGCAGGAAACATATCGTTTTGGCTTACTTGGGGCCCTAAGTGTTCAGTGCACATAACTGTTTATTACAGTGTTTTATAATAACTTTGCCGTCCACATGGCTATATGCCGTGTGTAGGGGTTTCAGCAGCTCATTAGGAGATTGCGTTAACAGTTCAGTCAGTGTTATCTGTGGTATCTTTGGCTGCTGATTCTCCCTCAGCCCCTTCCTTCCCTGCCCTCCCCTTCTCTTGCCGTCCCTCCAGAAGAAGAGACTACCCGCCTGCCTGAATGCAGAAGAAGCGGCTGGACTTGTTTGGGAGCATTAGGTGGCATTAGTGCATGACGTCCTCATTATCACAGTCATGTGGTCAACCTAAGATTAAACCTTTTTTGTGGGACATGCTAGGTCTGTAGAGACACTGGGAAGGTTGCGCTCCCTAACTTAGCTAGGTGAGTGCAGGACGACGTTGCGCTGCTAAATGTGTGCAATTTAAAGTGAAAAATCTGTCATAAAATCAGAATTCTTATAGTTCCTATAGTTCAGACAGATTTGTTCACATAAACAACTTTCCCACCGCTTGAGAGCAAAACACTTGTTATTAAGAGAAGAGTCCTAGATTCGCTCCATTGACAGTCGATGGGAGAGGGAGTTTGTGGACAACGCGACAGAACCCAGGTTTAGTTTACAGGGATATGGGCATGTTTCCTGCCTCAAAACCTTCTGCACTGCAGGGAAATACCGCCAACTTGTAATAGTTGAACATTGTTAATTCACAAAATCACTCTTTTTACCGTCATTTTATTTATTTTTTTTCTCTCTCATCGACATCAAGAGTTGGTTCTCACGGTGCTATCTTCGGAGCGGAGTTGTTACATGTTCACGAATAATGACTGAAGTGTCATCATTTGTGTGTAGTTTAGACTGCCCGGCTTGGCTGCATGCTTTTCCAATTCAAATGGAACGGTGCCAAGTTTAGCCCGGTCACGTGTGGACATCTCCGGGGTTCAACTGCAGAACACAGTCACCGACGGGACTGGTACCCCTCAAGCTGAAAGTTCCCCGGCGAAGCTTTGTTTGATGCTGAACTTTTCACTGCCTCTCTCAGGCGTTGGGGCTGTGGAGAGGGGCTTGCAGAGAGAAGATGCAAATATATTGTCTTGAGGGATTAATCTTTTTCCCTGTTAATGAGGTGTTTTCGTTGCCCCCTCCCCTCCATTTCTCTTCCCTTCCAATCCCTCCGTTTCATTATTTATTTTGCAGACGAGGACTTGTTGGATTCACAGGGACCGGAGTGTAATAGGAAGATCTGTTGCAGTCAGCGAGAGTCATAGACAGACACTAGCAGGTGCTTGCATTGTTATCTGCTATATGCTCCTGCAGATCTAGGCCTGTAACATGTGTCTTTTATGCTAGAAATGACCAATCCCCATAAATTAGGGCTGCAAAAGACAAGATGTAGTTGATTACTTTTTACTCTCATTTAAGGGTCTTTTAGTGACAAAGCTAGCTGATATGAGTAGACCATTAAACAGCTTGACTTCTTGACTGACACTGGGCTGGCTGTCATTGTAATTACATTGTTACACAGAGAGAGGGAGAGAAAAGAGAGAGAGAGAGAGAAAGAGCAAACGAGCTAGAGAGACAGGAGAGAGAGAGTCTGTGCAAAAGGGAGGGTTGGAGACAGGAGATATGAGCAATGTGCGCATAACAGAGTAGCACAGAGAGAAGGAGAGCAAGGTAGCCAGCAAGCGAGCAAGGCTTTCTGTTTCCCTGTAGTGCTCGGCTTCATTCAGAAAAAGAAAGGGGGGGCGCAGTCAAAAAAAAAAAAAAAGAGGTTTCTGTCCTCGTTCACAAA
>OMKK01036916.1:17440-29310 GCA_900302305.1 Polymixia japonica | reverse complement strand
ACTCTTTCAAAAAAAAAAAAAAAAAAGGAAGAGGCTCCGGCGCAGGACGGGACCGGAACGAGCGCGAGGAGAAGCCGGAGAAAGTCGCACAGAGCATTTGAACCAAAGAGAGCGAGAGAGCCATCCATGCAGTATCCATCCCTTAAACCCAGCTGACTTAGCTGCTGTATGGGATGGAATTTATTCGACTCCAGTATTTATTGAGACAAAACTAATGTCAACGTCGTCTCGGGCCAGAGCTGCTGCTGCTGCTGCTTCTGTCGCTGCTCCTGCTGCCGCCTCGATAATGTGCTTTTATCTGTGAAACACCTGGTCCCGCCTGGCTTGGGAAACCCACAGAGCTGAACTCTAAATACAGTAAGCCACAACAGCGTGCGTTTGCATCCATGCCCGTGTATGTCGGTGAGTGTTAGTAACGTGTAGCTAAGCAGAGTAAAGACGAAGCCTTTAGCTGCCTGAAATCTCCCAACTCCTGAGATCTGGTTCAACTTGCAGCCGTAGCCAGCGTTATAATTCCCACTTATCTTGGCGCTTCTCATTGTTGATCCTTCATAATGTTCCCGAGGTATGATTTGACTCTTTTTACTGTCATCCCCTTTTATCATAAGCCCATTATCACTGTAAAGCGCTATATCAATTTATTTAATTAGGCTCTAGCACCAGTGTCAAAATCAAAGAACGGTGCTCGCTGCGAGACACAGTGTGATATACCTGCTGTTTCAATTGTATAGGCTTGACTTTTTAATTTGTTAGGGTACGCTGTATCTGGAGGGGGAGCCGTGGCTGGTATGTAAGCGGATGGATTTTAATCATTGTGGGCTGAAGGTACTGTTTCATTAGTGGTGGTTTGAATGGTGTTGGCCTAGTATGTGTATGTACCCTCTGTGTGGGTGTGTGCGCACACACGCACGCACGCACACACACACACACACACACACACCTCTACACCTCTACAGGCCAGTGCTGAGGTAATGAGGAATTCCCTGCTACTGTGTCCCTGTGTAGGGGGAGGGGGGTGGTGGAGAGTCATAGAGAAGGTGCTGTCATTCAACGGAGGGAGGGAGGGGCGGCCAGGGGAGGGAGAGAGAGTTTACCCTATGGGTTTCCATATAGCTGCATGCGGGAAGCCTTGTTACGTATAGGGACTCCGGAGATTTCCCCCCCAAAAAAACGCTCAAGGCTTGAGGACACAGGGGTACGTTATTATTCATACAATTATTGAACACATAGGAGATCAAATGCCCTTTTAATCGCTTAAGATAACATGCCACTATTTGAGCTGCAGTGTGTGCATGAAATGTATTTGCAGAGCACAAGGTGTAGGGATGGAGAGAAGACGAGCGCAGAGAGGTGAGAGAGAGGCAGCATGCAGCAGAGCTCTCTTGAATAAAAAATCTGCTGCTATAAATAGCAAGCCGTCCTGATGGCCTCAGTGCTTTTTCAGGTTTAGAAAACCTGCCTTTCCCTTCTATTTCTCTCTTCAGATGGTTATTGCACATAGGCCTGGCAAGCAAGGAAGTCACATCCACCGTCCTCATTAACACCTGTTCTAAAACGGGATTTGTTTTATTATTTTCTCCCAGCCTAAGTCAGTCTCATGCAAGGCAGGATTGTTGAGACAACGAGCGTCTATGTGTGCACCTTTGCTCGTCTTTCGGCATTACAATAAACCCGAGGTGCATCGGTGTCTCGTCTTGTGGCGTACCCCCATTCAACTAGCTCCACGTTGGCCGCACGTAGAATGACGACCGCGCCGCGGTTCGGTCCTCCTGTCCACTGCAAATTAATACAAACAAAACCCAGATAACAACCCCCAAATCGGATAGAAGCGGCCCCCGTTTGGTGTCGAGTTTCCCCCGAGCTAATGCCGTTTTCTTCCTAACGTCTCCTGGCGTAAACATTCTGCCCTGCTCTCCAGGGAGAAAACACCGGGATGGCTCAAGTGGCTAAAGCCAGGAGCTTAGCGTAATGAAGTCTGTCCTCTCCCTTTCAGGATTTGTGTGTGTTTGTAGGTGTGTGTGTGTGTGTGTATTCGTATCGCCGTATGTGTGTTTGTTGTTTCAGTGTGTTCCTGGAGTTACTGCCGCCCAGGTAGTTGGTTCTCCCGCAGCTTATCTCCTGCATGCTAATTAGCAGTCCGTGGGAAAATGACGGAACAGGGAAAACAGAGGGAGCTAGAGAGAGGAACTAAATCAATAGCAACCCCTGGAGTGGCTGCTGCTGTAATTGCCTTTTTAAAGTCAGCAGGTTCACACTTTTCTCATCCTACTAACTGCTGTACCCCAGTTCTTCTATCCTCACGGTTCTCTTTAGTTAAACATATGCCCAGAGAGATATACTGTCAAAAGCTGCGTTTCCACCGCGGGAACTTTCCCCCGGAACTAGGAACTTTCCCCAGGAACTCACTGTAGTGAGTTTAGTTCCTTGAAAAGTCGTTCTGGGGAGTACAAGTTCCGGGGACTTTGGGTGTAAATGCGGCTATAGAATGATAGCACTGTACTGTAGACGTAACATCCTTCCACTTGCCACCAGTTGTCTCCTCCCCATCCTCCTCCCTCCGTATCTCCCTCTGCTTTTGATCTATCACTGCCGACCACTATTGATGCGGCTGGCTTCCCCTATTGAGTTGTTTTGGCGTTTGCGTGCGTGTTGAGTGTTTGTTTAGATCTCTGAGCCGTCATTTGGTTCAAAGACGTTTCAATCGACATTTCGATCAGTTCCGTTTGTAAGCTCCAGAAGAGGCACTGATAGACGCAGCAAGTCAAATGGACAGAGTTGAAGCCGAGGTTAAAATTTGGGAGCTAGCTAAAAATAACCAGGCATGAGAGCTAGTGTCTAAACCACAGCAGTATAATTTGTAAAGTCTGCTTTAGATGTACCCGCACAATGAAAAACCCTCATCAAAATGCACCGATATGATTTTTTTTGAGGCCGATGCCAATATTTGATTATTTGCCATTCATATCAGCTGATACTGACTGTTGTAGGAAATTTTGTACAAATGGAGATGCAAAATATTATAGGTAAACTTTACCTGTACTTTCTACTTACAACAGCACATTATTTATTTAGCCAAAGAAAAAGTGGTGTGCTTTTGCTTTAAGAGAGGAAGAAGTGCATTATGGGAGACTGGATGGCCATTGTTGTTATAACTCAGTAGCGTATACGGGTGCAGAGCAGAGCGCCAGGTGCGCTTGTAAAACTACAAATGCTGTAGTTGGAGTTAGCCGGTGAAAGCACTGTAAAACCTAAAGCCCAAAATATAGTCCACCACGTTAGGAAATGGTCCTCTTTGACTGCAATTGCTGATTGTCTTCCGATACATCAGTGCATCCCTAATATATATTTAAAAAAATTATTTTATTTTTTAAAGCCATCATTCAGTCATTAAAGGATAATTCCTGCCACGGTGAATGTTAAGCCCATTTTCCAGCGTGCCCTTTCTCCCTTCTAAAATTCCTGTGGATTTTCCATAATGCTATTATCAGAGAAACGTTATGCGACTCATTTCTCTACCTCTAGACGCCATTTGCTTTCATGCAACTCCAAACAATGTGGTAAAAACTAAATGTAGTAACGTATCCATAAAAGATATGTGTGCGTCAAAACATTTTGTGCATCAAAACGGGGTTAGGCCTTGCATAATAAAGCATTAAAATGGCATCGATTTTGTAAATGAAAAGTTCAGTCGCGCTGGCTACAGAACCTTGAACACACCACACTGCTGGAGAGTGACGTCAGGTGAAGCAGAGTGGCTGCGACTACACATCGAAGCTGACGAACATGTCCTGCCCAAAATATAGTCCCCTTGATGTGAATGCGCATACACTCGCACTAGACTGTACATTGTGATTCACGAACTCTGCTGTGGGGAAATTAACTGTTTCGTTATTCACAATGTGTATGAAACACTAGTTATTTTCCCATCCTTTACTACAATGACCTACCTGTTAAAATAAAAAAAACAAGTGGAAAAACTTGAAATGAGGAGGGATATAACCCCAGAGGACATTAGCTTTCTGACTGAATCTATGCAAGTTGTTTATGCCAGTATGTCACCACACAGAAGTAACAGGAATTTGCCTATTTTAAATTGTGGTTTAATTTTCAACTTGTGGCGGCCATTTTCATACTGTGGCGTTCAGCCACAAAAAAAAGCCTGTTAGCGGGAAACCCTGCTCTGCGGGTTACTACAGAAGAAAACCACAAGAATTGCATAAAGGAGAATGGGCACTCTGGAAAATGGATTTAATATTCACCATGGCCTGAATTATTCTTTAACCACATAAGCTTGTTGGAGATCGGGGTAGAGATTTGGCCCAGAAACCCAACATTTGACTGTTTTATTCACTGAACGAGGACTTTAATGGGCCTTTGTTTTAGCAGTGACAGAAAGAAGTTGTTGAACTTGACCTGATTTGGGGGTGACATGGTAAAGTGATAGCAGTTCGGCAGAAAGTAGCCCAGGCCAATCCTGCAGGGACGCCATGCTTAGATAGTTGGGCTAAGTGACATCAGTTGAGGAGTTTAGAGGGACGAATGAAGGAACCAACAAGTAAAGATTCCTTATAGTCCCACGGTGCATTCATGGCAATAACGTATAGACCTAATTAATTAGCAGTTAATTTGAATTGCTCCAACCCCCTAGTTGATGAGTTGTTTTAATCTCTGCTATTGAGAATACAGTAATGTTGGGGTACCTGGCTCGCTAGATAACTGAAGGAAATAAACCATGAGCAAACAACGATCTTAAAAAGATTTATCTATAGACAGTACATTACCATACATCAATATGTTGCAGATCCATGCAAAGCGACAAAAACCCTGGAGTGAAGCTCTCACGTCAAGTGACGTCATGTAAGCTTCATCGAAACATGACAAGAGGATTGGGAATGTGTGAAAATTTGCAGCCTAACACCGTATTCAAACAGCATGTGTCGCGTCAGGGTGTCAAGCAGTAAATCGTATCTTTTTCACTTTAAACAGCACGTCAGTTCACATCATTAGCGTCTGCCAAATGCTTGACGCTGACGCTTGCCTCGACCAGGTGTTGACAGACGCGCCTGTCCTATTTTTGACGTGACATGCTGGGAACTCCCGCCTGTGTACCTCAAAAGTTTACCTCGGGAGCAGCATGAAAACGGTATGAAAACACGGACGCGCCTTGACAGCGGATCATGTATGAACAGCAGGAGGGGCTTGACGCTCAAAGTTCGACATGACACGTTATATCTGAAGTGTGCAGATTCACAGTAACGTCTTCATTTCAAAATATCACGACTTGTACCTGATTTTATTATTTCGACGCGGCCCAATAGATAACGTACATTATGTGTAGAAAAAGATTCTGTAACCAAGTTTGTTAACGCACAGGAATAGAGGAGCAAGGCATCTCACTCTGGCTGACTGACCTGAATTTGCTACTTGGCGGCGACGACACTATGGCTGCTATACTTAGCTGGGCGGAGGCTTGGCGGGAACGATTGGTTATTGGAAGAGAAAGCACTCAGAAAATGAAGAGGCATTTGAGCAGACGATAGACGGACAGCTAGATAGACAGAAAGCTGCTATAGTAGGGAGGGGCGACGGATGGAGCGCTTATACAGAGAGGAGAAAGAAAAAAAAAAAACCCCGAGAGAAGGTGGGCATAGGCAAGCTGCTGCACCGAGGCGGGCTGAGGTCTGGGGAGCGGTTGGTTGTTGTTGCAGGTGAGCAGATGGCAGAGCGCAGTGAGGAGCTGACCTGCCACCACTGTCAGGTCAGCTGCGTGATCTGGCTGCTCGCGTGCTGTGCTCAACTCCTCTAATTAACACTACCTCCTAGTATGTGCTGTCTGTACCATTTTCTCTCCCTCTCTCTCCGCACACACCTACTGTCTCTCTCTCTCTCTCTCTCTCTCTCTCTCTCTCTCTCTCTTTCAACTCACTCACTCACACTGGGTGAGCGGAGTCCAACAGATCTGATGAGTTGAAAAATGGCAGCAACTTTCAAATACAAAGATGTGCTTGATTAAACATGCATAGCCTATGTTTGGGGAGGCATTTTAATTTCCTGAGGTGGAATAATCACAATGAATCACAATGAATGAAGGGACCTTGTGTACAAGAACGCTATTTATCCAAACCTTTCTGGAATACGAGTTTGTTCAGTGCGGAAATGTAGGTTCGTAATCGTAATTCTGTACAAAAGTGTATTTCGAATATTAATCGCGCCTAACCTCTGAATGGAATTTCTTCTCGTTTGCTAGATCAAGGCGTGGATAGATTGGGATCTGTACTGTATTCAACATCTAGCCCTACTTTTATCTAGGCTACAGGACTGTCCGGCCTTCCTGCTGTTGTTTTGGGACTGTGGTCCCAGCCAACAGCTCAATATTTTTGTGTCATCATTATTGGAGCGTTGTAATGGCTTGATGACCCCGGTAACGCTAACAAATAAGAGGTAAAAGCTGTGTTTGTATCTGCCCTTGTGTCTGGGTGTGAGTGAGGGAGCAGGGGAGGCATCTTCTCTGCGTTGTGTGTACGTTTTTGCAGACCCCGACCTGTGGGTCTGGGGCCTGGGGGATTTGAGGGGCTATATTTGGCGGTCTGGGTGTCTGGGGAGTGCAAGAGGAGGAGGAGGAGGAGGAGGGAGGGGAGATGAAGAGGAGGAGTGGAAGGGGGATGCTGACTGACTGGCTGGCTGGCTGGCTAGCTGGCAGGACGAGACAAGACTAGATCAGGCTGCCTGTCTGTTTGCCGGCTCGATGACTGTTGACTGGCTGGCCGGCCGGCTGGCTTGTTGCCCATCTGCTGGCTCTTTTGGAGTGGACAAGCCACAGCGTGAAAGAAACCACACTGAATGCCGGACCAGCAGCGGCAGCATGGCCGTTTGACTGGCTGGATGCCTGACTTCCAGGCTGGCTGGCAGCGCTCGCAGCTCTTAAGAGTCCCTTACACAATCACCATCATTGTTATGGCATGGCAGCCCAGCAGGCCAGATGTCGCTTAAAGTGTGGCTGTGGCAAATGGAGGTGTGGGAGCAGGTCATTGATGGCACTGGGTACCATCTGGGCATGCTTACTGCAGGCTAAGCTGTGCAGCCAGTGCTTTGATTGTGCCCTCTTGATCATTTAGTAATGCGTTTATGAGTAATACAGTATGTGTCAGGGTAAAGTCTTTTTGAGACTATTTTGTTTTGTTTTTAGGCCTAGCTATTTTTGTACAATGCACCACATAATACAAGGCTTGGCTTATTCCCAAAATACACCAAGCAAAAGAACTCCCCTATAAGGATGAATAAAGTATATACTGGATATATATAAAGTTGAAGTTGTCTGTGTGTGTCTTTAATGCGCGCCCACACCCAGGTCGGATTGGGCTGAAAGTTTGCATGGTGGTGTGTTATGAGACCTCAACCTGCCCATTTTCATTTTTCTAGTATTGTTATTGTTCCTATTAAGCAGAATTGCTTATCAGATCATTTCTTGATATAGGTTTTGGTAATATTTCCGACAATTGTGATGGCCTTGACGGTTTTGATTGAAATTTGAATTTGTCCCAATTTTGATTGCAGTTTATGAGAGCGTTGCAATTGAAAACACGCTATAGTATTTAATTTTATATGCTCTCTTTTTTCTACATTAATTTGGCTTAAGTTTAAATATCCTTGATTTTAAGAGAAATATTCTTACAAAGTACAAAATGCGATTAATCATGATGAATCGCAGCAAATCATGTGATTAATTACTGATTTTTTTTAAATCTTTTGACAGCCCTACTATTCACATATTTGTACTTATATTTGTGATGCGTTCTGAGAGGATTAAAGCAAATTGGACATTTAAATAATAACACATTTTCTTTCTTACTAATTGTGAAAGGTAAAACTTTATACACTATCAGAGGCCTTATATTTCAGGTTGACTGGCTGCCTTCATGTGGTCAGAAAGAAAACACTTATGTGGGCTAGCTAAAACATGCACATGGTGGTGTGGACTGTGGAAGATGTCCTTGCGTAATAGCCCAAAGTCCATTGATCCCAGCCTTCTAAAGGTGTGGTGGCTGAAATCAGTCAGTCCCTCGAGTGCTGTCACGTAGTTTATTTTTTGGTCCCAGTTTGCTCCCAGTAGGTCATCAATCACACTTCACTACACCCACAGCATGCGCGTCAATCACAGGAATAGACTGAACCTGCATCGATCTGCTATCTGCATTATTGAAGAACGGGCAACTCCCATACAGCAAGTTACTGTGGCTAATCATTTCGGTACAAGAGCTACATTTCCTCACCTTACACGTTTTTTCTATTCTGCACGTCTTGTTTGCTAGCTTTACCAGCGTTTACATTTGTAATGTACTGTGAATTATTTAGGCTCAGATGTATTCAAGATGTTGTTTAAATGAGCTGCCAGAAGAGGTTATAAAGATGATGGGGAGTGGATGGTGATTTTCCTGGAGTTGTTGATTGAGGTTGTTTACTTTACAGTAGTGTCTTAACCTGTCTTAAGAATTGAGTCCCTTTCTTTGCTTTACCAAAAGACAACACTTAAGTATGGTATTAACCCACACAAAATACTTTAGATACATTATGGAGGAAAACATCATGTGTACACTATTTAATTACGGTTCAATTATAGCGTTAATTGATTTTTTGTTTAATTAATTAAATTTGACATTTGCTCTGACACATTTTATTGATTCTATATAACAACATCAGCAACAACAAAAATGCTGGAGTTGGCATGTAAATGTTGTATTTTACGATTTTAAACCTGTTTGTAATTCCTATTTTTATGTTATTCTATTAAATATTACTGACTTCCGCTGTACCTACCATGCAGAATTCTGCCGCAAAAGTTTAAAATATGGAACGCATGCGATCCTCATTCGGCAGTGGTACGCAACACACCCACCCTGCTGCACAGCAGCGTACTCCCTCCATTGAAAATGACTGACTTCCTTCGCATCGCACTAGTTTGACTGTACTCAGTGTACAGCAGCCTTTAGTGTTCTAATTAGGTTGATGTTTCAGACAAAAGGAAAGTTTGTTTTTATGTTGTTGTTTTTTTCTCACCCACCCTGATGTTGTCGATTGCTCAGGCCTGCAAGAGGTAGATTGTCTTAGGTTAAGTGGGAGAGAAGGAATACAGATGGAGGGTAAACGATAATGAAGAGAGGAAGAAGAAAGCATGGAGACGAATGAAGGGAGAGAAAGTGTAGCGGGGGATAATATATAGGTTCCATGCTGGGGCTGGTGGAAAGGAGGGAAGGGTTAGAGAGGGGAAGAGATGCAAGACAGCCAGCTAGAGAGAGGTGGAACCAGTCAGCCAGGCAGAGAGCCAGTCGGAGACGGGCAGAGAGAGAGAGAGAGACAGACAGCCAGCGAGAGATGGACGGATAGAGACGGCCAGAGAGGGAGTGCAGGAGAGGCTTGGGGGGGGGGGCAGAGTGGCTGTGTGATTTGATTTATACTCCAGCCGTTATCGGTGTGCTCTCCCTGGGGTTTGGAGTTCCTGTCTGCCTAGCTGGCTGGGAGAGGCATTCCAGGAAAGCCCCAGTGATGGAGACGCTGACTTGTGCTCTGCCCTGCTATTCGGGGCTTTCCTCATTAATACGTCCGCCGTGGGGAACGGCCACGTGGAAGGAAACGTCACGGTGTTAACACTCGCAGGCACACACACGGAGTCCCGCATGGAGTCACGCACGCGATTCCCCCGTTGCACGACGACATGGAGACACATGGGCACGCATTAGACGCGCCCTCCACATGCAAAACATTTGCAACGGATTTCTTGTTGCCTGTGTGCGCGTAGGAGACACGCCACCACACACACGCCGATGTTCCCACGTTCCCTCGCCTGCTCCTCGCCTATGGTCATGAGTTAATGGTCCCCTGGTGAGTCGGTGGCACTTAATTTCAGTCCTTGGCACAATTGATCTCGTGGCAATATGGAAATTGAATGATGAAATGGTTATGCAAAACGAACTAAGAAATGCATCTTTATCATAGCAAGCAGCCCCACCTCAAGGCAGCGGATAGTGCAAGGTAGCCCAGATTTGTTAAATTGTTTGAAATGGCAGGAGGTTTATTATTACGTAAGAGTGTTAGTTATGTTGAATAATTTAGTTGATTGCTGTTTTGTGCTGTGCAGTCAGTGTTGCACTCTAGTTTGCAGCTGCCAATAGCAGGCATCCTACTACAGAGCCCAGTTGGGTAAGTCACGGCTTACTTAATATTTATGTCACTGAACAACACTTGCGTTCTCTCGTATGTGGAACATGTTGTGATGTTGTCAGCGGACATGTTTTGCATGTTGATTTACCCTTTTCAATAAACAAGTAGCGCTTTAAAGGCACAATCCACGATTGGTTTGAACGGTCAAATCGCCTCACTTCTGTTTGTTTTGTAAACAGTGTGATGTGGCTGTTTGGAGTCATTTCACCTAACAGAAAACTTTTAAAAGCCACTCATACACGGGGATCTCCTCTGTATTTACTGCTGAAATTCACTAAGCAAAAGATGGCTGATGCTGACTGAGGCAACGTGCAAACCAAAACCACAGTGTTGTCATTCCTTGCTTAACCGCAACAGGGCAGCACTTAAAAAACAATCACGGATTGTGACTTTAATAACACCCTTGCTCGCCCAAGCATACGAATGAGGGTATTGTTTTTGCCTTGGGCTGTGTCTGTCTGTCCATAACCGCAATAACTCAACCCATTTCTTATCCAATTTGGGTCAAACTTGGAGAATACGTTGATGGTCAGCCAAAGTCCTGCATTATTGAATATTATTTAAAATGGCCAAAGATCCTTAGTGTAGATGAAGGTTCAAGTCTCAGCCATTGGTGTATGTGAAGTGCTCTATCATTTTCCATCAGATGTATTGCTGACAACCTATTTGGAGGTGTAGCATCCGTCTGATCCCTCTGCCTTTTTTAGTTTTTATTTCATGAAAGAGAGCCCATTTCACAGTTTTCATTTTATCCTTGGATTCAGACACTGCGTGAGACGTTAACCGACACTTTTGGACCAGCGTCCCGTAGTACACCCTCCCAAATGAGCTGGCTTATCGCTAAGATGACCTCGTCCATATGTCGGTGAAGGAGCAGCAGAGCCTCTCGATCTGCCGATGACTTCCTCGCTATTCTGGAGGGCTGTTCGTCTGTCTGGGAGCTCAATCTGTTTAGTTCAGAGTCGGGCTCCACCAGACCTGATAGTTAGTCACAGTTCCCATTCGGAAGCGACGGAACAGAACGCGGAGCAGACAGTGTGTCAGGGAGTCATCACCAATCTGCACACTTAAATAACCTCATGTGTGAATGACTCATGTTCTGATCACTTTACGGACCCTGTAAAGTGTCTTTGCGTGCGTGTGTGTGCGTCCTCGTGCGTGTCCTGTGTTTGGGCGCACGTCACGTGTTTGCGCATATACGTGTCTGCGAGGGTGAACTGTGTTGTTCAGACTGAAGTGTGCAGCTGAAGTGAAGTGGCCCCATGCTGCTATATACGTGCTTATTCTTGTGTGTAATTGTGTTAGTTTGTGTGTTGTTTTTGTCAGTCTGAGTGCCTGTGTGTTTGTACACTGGTAAATACACTGAGCTCTGTAATTGGGGAAGGGGTGGCGGTGAGAGGAACGATGAAGCGAAAGAGAGAGAGAGAGAGAGAGAGAGAGAGAGAGAAAAAGATGGGGGTGTTGAGGGATATGGCTGCTTTTCTCTTGGTGACAGAGCCTGTTGCCATGGAGCTGGTCCTCCCATTGGCGGAGGCCTGGTCCAATCGCTTAACAGCACAGACTGTTTCATCATTGAGAATTTTTTCCTCTCTTCCTGTCTCGCTATCCATCCCTGGCTCTCCATGTTTTTCTCTCCTCTTCTTTCCTCCCTCTCT